>PVIR01007498.1:0-60475 GCA_004026965.1 Petromus typicus | reverse complement strand
CCTGTTTATTACCTTGTTTTATATGCAAGAAGTCATTCATTACATTGGTACTATGTTTGTGTTATAGCTTTGAGGCTATTATAAGTTATTTTTTTACTAATAAGATTTTGGAGTTTTTCTATAAGTAGTTCTCATGGGACACTGACCCTATTGCACTTTACTCAATTTTGTTGACAAAGAAATTGTTAGAATAAATTGATAAAACGAGTTGGAGAATCACTGAGTAGTAAATTTCTTCTCTAAGGGAGTTGTGCACTTTAGCATTTTAAAGACTCAGCCATCTTGCACTAAATAAGCCTCTTTTACTTTATCAAACTCAGCATTTCCAAACTTACTTGACCAGAGAAAACATTTTTCTCTTCTTTGGTGTGTTGTTGCCATCTCTAGGAGATTATTTGTTTCCCAGGAACTATTAGCGACATACTAATCCTAATCAATCTTTTCATCTTACAACTGGAGAAATTTTGGGCCCAAAGAAGTTAGATAATAATCTAAAATTAGGCAGATAATTATCCTCAAATAATATAGAACTAGTAACAAATGAAACAACTAAAATCCAATTTTTTCTCTCTATTCAATTCTATCTCACATAAAGATTTTCATTATTGATGAAATATCCTGTCTAAAAAATGTGCAATTTGAAAGTGTGTGACAGGTTTTTAACATAGTATTGAGTTTTATAGATATCTATATGTATGTGTTTATTTACCCATTACAGTGTATGAATTGTTAGTGCATATTTATGTGTTTCTGAGTCTTATTTGTGGGTTCCTGAAAAATTATGACTACTTTTATATATATCAACAATAATTCAGAAAGTGTAGCAATTTCTATATCAATTGCTGTAGGTAAGAGGGTGATTTTAAGTACACTGTATTTGGAAAGGATCTAGAAACATCTGTACTTCTACAGGGCCTAGAAATGGTTTTCCTAGAAAGGGTTACATTATATCATTCAACTTGGAGATCAGGTCTCAATTTGAAAAGAAAATAATTCATTCAATAATTGAGTCTACTAAATACAAAAATAAATAATAGGAAGATGGGATGAAAGATGGATATATGGCTTAGAAAAAGACATTCTCTCTAGTTATCAGGTTCGCCTAGTGGCTAGTGGTCCTGGTTGTCACCTGATTTATGCTGGTCTATTCCTAGATCACGTCTTTCTTTAATTGTCCTTACTTTCTTAGAAAGTGTGATAACACATCATTGGAGGCAAATGCAAATTATTGCTACACAGGAGAAGCTATCAGTCTTACTTTTTATTCTTTTGATAGAAAAAGGAGATATTTTAACCTTGGGAAATACATTTTACTAAGGGATATGCAATTAAAATTAAGTTGTCTTTCAAATGAAATACATATTGTTTTTATGTATAGCAAGAATAAACTTTTTGAACAAGAACATTTTGAGTTACTAAAATGTCTGAATGGCCACTTAGTAGCATTATATATAAATTACACTGGGAACAGTAATCCTCTGCAAAGGATAAGATGCATTTGAACTTGGCTCATCATGTGTAAGTTATTGTTGTCAGAGAAGCACATTTACAAAGCCTGTGCATCACCACACGTGTGTGGCTAAAATGCTGAACAGAGCTATCTGAATGACAGACTTGTAGGCAGATGCTAATTAGTTGACGCTACGAAAAGGAAAATGTTGCCCTTGCATAGTAACTATGGCAGGAAATATTTTAAGGAGTTCACAGCAGGAAAAAAAAAAAAAAAAACTGTTAATAGGAAAACAGCTGATAAAGATGATGTCTACAATTTGGTATATAGGATGCAGATATTTAAAAACCATTATGTAGTGCCAACGATTGCTAGGAGTATTAGTTTTTATGTTGCATAGCAATCATCAGGAGTTTAGCACCTAGAAACAAATTATTTCACAGTGTCAGAACATGGATCGCTTAGACTTTCTGTTTAGGGTCTTAACAAAATGAAGTCAAGCTTGCTGCTGATGCTGTGGTCTCATGTGCAGTTCATCTTCCTCCTCTAAAATCTGTTTTGGGTGAATTCAAGTCCTTGAGGTTAAAAGCTGAAGGTCTTTGTGTGTTTTCTAGAGTTAGGGCAAGAGAAACCTAGAAGTCATCCTCAGTCCTCAGCTGGCAGCCCTCTCCCCACATGCAGGGAAACTTCTATTCCAGCAGAATCACGAAATCATAATGCGGTCACAGGCTCCACTAATCCTTACCTTTCCTGTGACCTGCTCCCTCAGGTGGGCCAGTTGGCCTCGAGACAGCTATGTGTTGTGCAGGTGAGTTCCACCCATCCTGGAGGGGAAAGGGTTGTGCAGTGTGACCGCATCGGGCAACAGGAATCCAAATTGTCTTCAAATCCTACCTGCCTCAGGAAAATAGATTCTATTGCCCAACAAGTGGAATAAGAAAAACACAGGGAGGTAGGAAAGATTCAGTGAAATCTGTGCAGCTCAAAATCAGAGTAGAAATAATTGTTTTACCTAAGTGCCTAATAAAAATAGATTCTTTCAATTGGTTTACTTCACCTCCCAACAAATATTTAACATTTTACACTTTCTTTAATAAAGATGTATCTTTTGTTACAATTCTAAATGTTTTGATAATTTTAAATAACGATGAATAGATATTAAACATCCATAGCAGGTCTTCCTATGATTTTTTATGTACTGTGATAACTTCTAACATGTTTAAAGTAGCAGTTCAGATAAAATAGATTTACATACTGTGTTGTTGACTCAGTCTTCCTTAATAGTTTTGTTTTCCTAAAATCTCTCCAATGTGGTCATAATACTCCCTCAACTTCATTAAATTCTAATTTGACTATATGTCCCACACCTACTTTTTTTCAGAGAATTAACACTAGAAAATTTATAATATGTATATAGTCTGCTTCCTTGAGATTTAAATCTTATACAACCCAGAAGATTTGCTTTATGGACCTTGAATCTGTCTTTGAATTTTTTTATCATCAAAGGAGTTATAAACTCAGTGTCCCATGTTCTTTAAGAAGAAAGAGACCTAACATCAGGGGCCAATAATTAACAATCAGAGCCTGACCCCAGCAGCCAACGTGGAAGCTAAGGTCCTCCTGAACTCTTCTGTCAGCACATTCTGTGTTTAGCATCATTTCACTCTTTGTTTCAGAGAAAATGAATTCCAAGTTCCTCCCTCTTTCAAAGCTTTGGCTTCCTCTTGCAATAGTTTTGGATAAAGTCTTCCTTAGCATTTTCTAAAAGTATCTGTTGCAATGGCTCTTTAAATACATCTTAATCTTTGAATACTGGTGCTGTAAATGATGATTACCTAAGGATTATTTGAATTATCTGATGTCCATAAATATATATTATGTGCCTTGCAAAAAGAGCCACCGCTATGGTAATATGATTTGCATTGGAGAGAACCATATATTGATTGCACTTAACTATACAATCTTAACTAAAGCATTTCCAAAGCAGCTCTCATTAACTGGCAGTTATCCAGGGATTACATAGTGTCAATGAGGAGACAGCAAAAATGTTTGATATAATGGAGACAAATGAAACTCTTTATTGAAGGTCTACATTTCTCTCACTGTATGCTAAAGATTTGTGCTCTTGCTGGTTTCCCTAATATATATTTACCTTTTCAATTTGAAAATTCTAAATATGTTTTTATTCATAAATTAATTTTTCTTAATTTACTAGTGAAAGCAATGTAAATGCCTTATGCTGGTATGACATGTTAACAGAAAAAAGGGCTGGACGAGTGAGACACAGAAGGACTTTTATTAGTGAATTTTGTCAACTTCAGCACTACTGCCTGTTGGGCTGTTAAAGTCATTGCTTTGAGGATCTGTCTTGGCAGTAGAAGATAATCCTTGTTTCTCTGTCCACTAGGTGGTAAGAATATACTGCCCCTAGTTTTGACAACCAAAAGTATTTTCAGTCTAGTGTGTCTGGACTGGAGATGCTGAATAAAAAAAAGTTTAAAAAAACACTCTTTAATTTCTTTAGTTGAGAAAGATAGCTTTCTCAGAAGATTAACAGATACAGACATAAATAGCAAGCAAACAAATGTTACTAGAACTTTAATATATAAACCAGTGTATATTACAGTAGTTTCTTCCATATATTCAAAATTCAAACACAATTAGAAATCATTACTTGACTTTAATCCACCCATTCATCTCTGGGCATATCTATTATAAATATATAAATATCTAAATTACTATCAAAGTATCTTGATATGGTTATTGCTTGTGTCTTTTGGATATGTGACTTCAAAAACAATAGCAAAGATAACTCGTTAGACCTGATCTATGCAAATAGAATCAAATCATGCTATCTAAATAAAGTAAATAAATCTAAATTTCAGAATTGAACTTAAATTGATGAAAAGAAGACAATGAAATCAGTTCCACCCTACATGAGACTCTGTCAGCACTATGAAGCGAACACCACCAGGGGGCAGTGGTGCCTCATAAGGGTGCAAAAAGAAGCCGAGGCACTTGCACTCCAGAGCAAGAGAAATACGCCCAGGTAGAATATGAATGTGTAGACATTTTAGTTGTGTATCAAACATATTTGTTGAATTAAAATATAATATCCTAAAAAGCTCAACCCCCAAAGTGTACCTGCCGTTGGTGTGTTGTATACATCTCTATGGCTGGCCCACTGTAAAAGTTTTATTAGTGATGAAAAAGGCTCTCTAAAACAATAGCCACAATATTCCCTCAAGGAAAAATTCATTGCTTTTTGCTGAAAAATAATCTTCATAAAATTTAAGTGTTCATATAAATTATGTTTTCAATAAAACCTGTATACTTCTAAGAAATTTGTTGAAAGGATTCAGTAATGTCACTCAGGCAGAATTTCCCATACTTGGTTCCAAGTATCGTAAATATGTATCGATGCAAACCCCAGCTCATGATCTTTAAAATGTGAGACACAGACTCATAATTTATTAAACAATACCATGTTCCAGGAAATGTGATGAATAAACTACTCAACAACTGCATGTGAATTATATGCATCTCCTTTCCAGTAGACAGAGTCTTTTGCTGAATCCATATGAATGCTCCTTATGTATATTTAATAGAAGAGAAGGTTGTTTCATGCAGATATTCTCTGAACAGAGATAAAATGAATAAGCAATAACAGAATGAAAGATAGCTGTCCCACAGAGTTGACTACAAAGAGATCTAAAGTGATAAGGGGAGAATAGAATACAATAAGGAAATCTAATCAAGGCAAAAGCAATACAAGAGTAAGCTTAAAATGTCTGGCATGCATTTAAGATAAAGTGAAAAATAACTTCTGACTCTGTGAAACTGTAAAGTTAGAAAACATATTTATGATTCCAGAGACACACTAGGAAATTTTTGCCAGATTTTAAAGCCTTTATTCATACAATAAGTGAACTGGGTCATTTTTCTTCAAACACTAGAACCCAAGGAAGAAATCAAATCCTGTGGCAAGAAGATAAATATCAACAAGAAAAACAGGCATCATGTCCTTGCTACTAAGTGTAATAAAATTTTTGTAACCACAGCTTGTTGTCTATCCCCTTCTGGAAGTTGGATCTTAATTCTCTACTGATTTGCAGGTAAAATTAAAAAAGAAAAACAAAAACAAAAACAACAACAACAACAAAACAACTTTCTGAGGTGACATGAGATTGCTGAACTACTAAAGGCAGGGTTAGTAAAAGCAAAACAAGAGATTCTTCCTTAAGCCCCTTGAGTGGAGACTGCTATCAACAAATAGTCACCCTTTTCTTTAAAAAGGTTACTACTGATAATACTATCACAAGAGGCACAGGAACAGGATGACTGCTCAGTTCCACACTGCTTTCTTGACCTAATTCTAATGGAACTACTTTGGAGCTGTGCATTTCTATTGGTCAGAGAATTCCATGTCAGTGCTCAGCAATGGTGGGAGGCTACCTTGGGTTATTCAGTAGCCTCAGGGATTCCAAATATTCACAGGAGACCCTCTGGCTTTCCACTGCCCCAGACAGTGCTTTCAATCTTATCTCCAAAAGTGTCTAAAGGGAAGCTTGACCAGTTAGTGTCTTCATGGTCATTTGTCTAATCAGAGCTCAATTCTCCATGCTGAGCTTCCCTAGTTGTATTTTGGAGATGCTGCTATCTTCAGTCCTTCTGTTTGCACATCATCATGTAGAAATGGACTGCTCTAGGTTATTTGGAAAAGCTAAAATACAAAATATTTCCCTCAGGATGAAGTAACTTTTCAAATAACATTAGTAATTTTGTATTTTTTCCTTAGTGAGCACCTGAACAAAATTTTGGAAGCTTTCTTCTTGAGCATCTATTTCTACACAAGAACTCTGAAATGTAAAATGAAATAATCTGTAAGCACTTCCTAAATTTAGACACACACACCACACAAAGTTTATGTATTAGTCAGCTCCCCTGTCACTAGTCCCAAATCCTGACACAGTCAATTAAAGGCATGAGAGATTTAAGTAGGCTGGAAGGGTGTGGGCAGAGCACGGCTCACCCAGAAGCAGAGAGGAATAACAAGACCAGAGAAGGAATGAGGGACCAGATACAGACTGTAATTCACACCTCTAGGACCAACCTGGACGCACCTGAAAGTAATTCACTCAACTTGGTGACTAGCAAGTCAATCAAGTTGACTATTAAGCTGGTCAGTTACACCTTGACTATCATCTGAGATGATGAAAATAGGATTCATCTGCCAACTTCCACATAAAAGTAAAGAGAGTAAATTCGGGTAAATAATCTACATTTCATTCTAGCCAAAAAGTTATGATGATGAAATAAAACACCACAATATATTCCAAACTTGAGCTTTTAAAAAAGAAATACTGATTATACTTTTGGTATTCAAAGATACAAGAGTGAGAAAGAATAATGAAATGAATAAACTAAAGGAACCGTAACCAAGTTTCACTTTCTCTTTCAGTGATGGGGCAAATATAGGGGATACTGAAGATCAGAAGAAGGGAGATGGCAGGTAGGACGTTATTTATAATTATATTCTGATATAAAATACAATGATACTAATTACATTTCCGGATTGATGGACTACGTTTTGATCTCCTCATCCTAACGATAAGGTTTTATGTTCCAAGGATATGTGTTTGTCTTTAGGAGAATGTCTTTCAGCTGTATTAGATTGTTAACATATGAAACACAGTTTTTAAATGTCCACACTCTCTTTGAACTTGCAAAGGAAAGAATGAAAGGGAAAGGACAATTATCAGGCTTGTCATACTTGCTCAAGTGAAGGAAAAAGATATGATTTGATTTAAAAAGAATAAATTTTTAATTCTCTGACTCAAATAACAAAAGTCTTTTTAAAAAGTTTAAGTGATGCCAAAGATTAGTTTTGTGAAGAGAAACACAGTGGTGCGTAGGAAAAAATCTGTTGTAGTATTAGAATAGTAGTAAATTTCATTCTAGATATCATATTAAATTTAATTACATTAAATTATATTCATTAATTTATCTTAGAAATATGTTATCCACAGACCATTGGAATAAAGCTAAAGATCAAAAAATGTAGGATGTTGTAATGGCCAAGTTTGAAGTCCTAAACAGAGGATTTACAAAGTGATTGAAGTACAGAGCAATATAGCTGTTAGGAGGTAGGGTCTGGTAATAGTGCATTTTGCGCAAATAAATGCAGATACCTATCTTAGGAACCTGTGGAAGAATGAAGTGTTTTATATCAAGAACTTCTCTCAGAGGCCCCATGTACTAAAAGGTGTGGGTTTTGGAAAAGGTATGGGAAACTTGTTCATAGAATCTGGGGTTGGTTAGAAGAATGAAGTCATGGGGAGTGAAATGGACAAGTACACAGCTTCTGTTTTCTTTCTCTGCTCTCTGCTTCCATGGCATGAATGAATCTTCTTCTCTACATCTCTCTGCCATGTTGAATCTTCCCTGGGTCAGTCATCCATCGACTGAAAACATGAGGCAAAATGAACCCTTCCTCCTGTAAATGATGAGTGTTGAGTGCTTCACCTCAGCAAGAAAGAATGAAGACATGAGGAAGCACAAAAAAATAGTCAAAAAACTGATAGGTAGTAGGTGAGATAAGGAATGCAATCAACAGGGACAGTGGTGATCTAAGAGAAAGTTTTTGATTAAGTGAGCATGAATTATGGAAAAATTTAATAATATTTGGAAACACCCATAATCAAATGGCATGTCAAACATTCAACAAAGAGTGCAGCAAAAATATGAATTGCTATTAATAGTCAAGATATATGAAAATGAGAGCATGAGAAAAATAAATGAGATACAGGGATTTAGCTCAGAGGTTCCAGTGCCTGCCTTGCAAGTGCAAGGACTAGGGTTTGATTCCCAGTAACCACATAAAACAATGCCTGGTGTGGAGACTCACACCCACCAGCAGTCAGTACCACATACTACAGTGCCAATCTGGTGACTCATGCCTGTAATTCCAGCACTCAGGAGGCAGAATCAGGGAAATGGTTGAGGACCAGCCTGAACTACAAAGTAAGACTGTGTTTCAAAAAGAAAAAGAAAAGAAAAGAAAAAGAAATAGAGTTGCACTATGAATTTTGATAGAATCAAACATCAGAGTCAGGGATGGAATTTGATCAGTCAAAACACAATCTGGGGCGTACTATGTACAGGTTTTAGCACTAAAAATGCTTCTGGCTTCTCACTCAAGTTCAGAGACATGAGGAGCTGATCAGGAAAAAGGATAGACTTTCCAATCAGAAATTTTCTTTTCATGCAGCATAAAATAAACAGGGTTTCAATAGGAAAGAGGTTGAGGTCAGAGAAGTACAATATTAGATAAAATTTGCACACTGGGAGTAAACTAAACAAATAATTGATAGTCTTCTGACATTCTGTGTAGATTAAGTGTATTTAATTTTTTCTCAAATTATAGAACCCAAGATGTGTTTCCTAAAAGAGGGAATGATTAAATAAAACTTCTTAAGGAAGTTCTTAGGAAAAGACTAAAACAAACCCTTAGTTCAACCAAAAATGTGAAATAGAAGCAATATCAGATGACAAAAAAAAATGAAAGAATGTAGTAATTAATTGATGGTTATTTTAACATTGGTAACTTTCAACAAATGTTTATCTTTGCCAGGAAATGTGGGTAAGTGAATATCCATCTTTACATCTTCACCATGTAACATATTAGAAACCATTCATAGAAGTGTTTGTTACAGAAAAACTAGAATAAAGACGTTATTTGCACTATAATGTGTGCATTTCTTTATAATTCTGTTTGTTTCTTATTCTGTGCATAATTTCAATGATAAAAAATCTACACAAAGATTGTGACATATTTCTAGTTTCTAGGTTCCATGATTTTATGTAGCTGCATCAAAATTATGAAAGCTGGATAATTCTGCCTCAGATGCTGGCATAATTACTTATAGTGGCTCTCACTATGGTGCTACCTCATTTACTTTTCTCGCTGCTGAGATAAAATATCTGACACTCAAAGGCCAAAAGGGAAGGGCTTACTTAGCTCATAGTTTGTAGAGCTTCAGTCCATAATTGGTTGGCTTCAAGGCATGGTGGTATATGGCAGACAGGCAAGAGCTCATTGTAGACCAAAGGTCGCAAAGCAACATGGGAATGTTAGCAACGTCTTTCCATTTAATCTTATCCAGGATGCTGGGGATGTGAATGATATAAGCACTGTAAAAATTAATATGGAGATTGCCCAGAAAAAATTTTTCAAAAATTCCATTTTCCCTAACTATTCCTCTTGTAGGTGTCTGACTAAAAGAGTTAATGACATCCTATTACAATACCTGCATACTCATGTGTAGGTCAGCACAGTTCATAAGAACTAAGGCTTGGAGGTAATGTATGTATTTGCAAAAGCATGAATGAATAAATAAAATGAGGTGTTGATACACCATGGAAAACTGCTGTGCTGTAAAGATAAACCTGAAGTATTTATAAGCAAATGGTAAATACAATAAAAATGTAATATCAAGTGAGGAAGCCAGATAAAATATTGAATGGTTTCTATTATATGGGAAATTCAATATAATTAAAAAGTAAATAGAAGGTAGACAAATATGAAGTAGGGATCTTTTTTTTTAATGCATAGGAGGACAAAATATGGAGGGAAGAAGATAGGTGTGGGGGAAATGCATGAAAAAAGAATTGAAGGAAAAAATAAAACTGATGAAAATAGAACTTTTGCAAATAGGAAACTTGGAAGATGTGGTGGAGGTTGGGTAGAAAAGAATTGAGGTATATTGTTCACATGTACTAATCTCCATGCTGACTGTAATCATTGTGTGCTACAAACAGGTACAAGCAAATAAAGAAAAACTTGTTAGTTAATCAAACAAAGACAAAACTTTCTCCATTTACCACCAAAGAATAAATTTCAATTTAAATATAAATGATTTAGTGCTCTTCTTTTAATTATATGTTCCAATGAAAATTAAATTAATATAGTTGTCTGAGATTAAACTATGATAAAAATAAATTATTTTAGGGCCAGGGATTTAGCTCAGTAATTCTGGTGCTTGTCTTGCATAAGGGCCCGAGTTCGATCCCCCCAGGAAACACATACCACAATACTGGACATGGAGACTCATGCCTAGCAGCAACCAGTACCACACACCACAGTGCTGGGCATGGTGTCTCATGCCTGTAATCCCAGTTTTGGGGCGGCAGAGGCAGGAGGATTGCTGTGAGTTTGAGGCTGCGCTCAGGGCCAATCTGAACTACAAAAGCGAGACCTTGTCTCAAAATAAATAAATAAATAATTTTAGCTGAAAATAACTTTCATGTGTTCAGCCATAAATTCAAACACTACACTTTTTAAAGCTAGGTAAAGATCAGTATTTTCAGTACGACTCCATCTCACAAACTCACAAGTGCTTAGCAGTCAATTCGTTAATAAAATAGAAATAATAAACATGCTGTTATATCCCTACTTAGATTTTCACAAATATATTTTTGTATAATTACTATAAATATGCAGTCTCTGTTCATAGAGGATTCATTTTAAATAAAAGTATTTCTGTTCTTCTGTTAAAAATTATCAGAAAGACCTCATGCGAGGTTGAATTATCCCAAATTTGATTGGAATAAACACCCTGTAAAGCTTCTGTAAACGTGTAGTCACAAGAGAGCCATCTGGCTGGATGTAATTACACCCATCTCCCATCCAATTCTGAATGCTAAATGGGAATGCAGGGCCAGGAATATCACACACGTCTGTGATAGACACTTAGAGACTGCCAATCCATAAACCAATTAACAGTTTTTATTCATAGGGGCACATTACTGTCTTCATTTATATTACATATCCAAATAGAATACAGATTGAAAAATAGCTGAATGAATTTCCTCTAGTATGAATTTATTTCTCTTGGAGTACTTCAGAGTGACATGAATAGAAACTAGGACACAACAGGAACCCAAAACAAAATGTAGAATGTGTAGCATTCTATTTCACACTTATCCTTGGAATCAGATTGATAGAGGTAAGACAAAGCATATATGTTTCTAGTCATTTGTCATATAAGACTGATGAATTATGCATGTTGACTACAAGGAACTGGGCAGGCTGACCAATTAGAGACATACTTGTATTTATTAATTTATGCTTCATCTAGATTACATTGGGAGACTATATTAGGTAGATTCATTAGATTACATTAGATAGAATAATATATTTTATAATAAAAATTCAGCCATAATAGAACAGAATTATAGTTATAGATGTATTATTGCACAGGTTATATTTTCTGACCTTATATGTAAATTTCCTTATCACATGTGGAAATTTGTTACCTTAAAACACTTTTATTCTACTTTGCCTTTCTAGTATATTAGTAATTGTCTAGCAGATCATTTTTAGGAAGTTATAAGTGCTTTAAATTTTATAACAAATATAATATCATATTTAATAACTTCTGTTTTTTAAATAAGTAACTAAGACTGTTGTGGTAATAACTTGGTAAAAAAAATCCAAATTATATAACCTTTATGTGTTTTTAGCAGTGTAATCTTTGAGATTCATGTAAAATCAATCACTATAAATATGTCTTCCATGAATAATTTGCAAGTCATGGAAAATATATGAATAAATATATCTATAAAATAATTTCACTTATTGTATAGATAAATTAAAGCTGGCCTAAATACTCAATAATTTATTATTAATTGGATAGTAAATATCCATTAAAATTAAGATGACATATATCCTAATTGAGAAATGCTACTGAGTAAAATATACAGAATAAAATGTATGAATAATGTTTTACAAATACAAATTTGTTTTTTACACTGAATTATAAGTGTATGCACACATATTTGCAGGAAGTAATCTGAGGAAAAGGATTTGCTTTTTATTTTTTTTTCCAGTACCAGGGATCAAACTCAGGCCTTTATGTTTTTGAGGCAGAGTTGATGCCACTGAGCTAAGCCCCCTGCCTCCTCCCAAACTTATTTTCAAACAGTGAGTCATAAAATATAAATATACAAGTTAATAGGTTTAAAATTGCAGTGACAATTAATATTTACCTTAGGAAATGTCTTCAAGGTAGTTCCCAAATAATATTAAATAATAAATCTTTCTCCTGCAAAGCATTAGTGGCATTTTACTATATAATGTCAAAATATAGAGTGAAGGATAAATAATGTAAAGGAAAACTGGAAAGAGAGGGAAATGGAGAGAAGTCGGTTGGGCATATAGCTCAGTAGTACTGGGCCTTCCTAGAAAGCACAAGGCCCTGAGTTTGATCACCAGTATCAAAAGAGAAAAAATAGAAAAGAAAAGAAAATGAGAGACAGAAGAGAAATGCAAGCAGACACAGAGTAGCAAAGAGAAAAACAGTAAAGGGGCAAGAAGAAAGTGTATGTCTATTTTCTCTCCGAGAAAACGCAAAAGGTCGTTGAATATTGGCATGTTCTTCCCTGCTTTTTGTTAACCTAAGAAAGCTGTAGGAAGCAGCAAAGGTCTCTGCAGGGATTGTGAAAATCCTTGTGAACTATAGATTGGATCAAGAAGAACCCCTGTGATTTCTGGCCTGGGATCTCCCGTTCCTCTCCAGTCTCAGTCCACTCTAAACAAAAAAGAAAAATCATTTCCCTTTTGTTTTCTTAAAATTTTTATAGATGACAAGTGCTCACTAGAAAACATTCCTATCTGTGGAAGATCAGGAGTGCTACCCTAAAGGAGGGAAAATGGTCCAGAAAATGACTAGTCAAGAGTATAAGGTGTCTGTGGATACATATTGTGATGATCAGAGACTGATGCAGCCAGAACCCTCGTGGCAAACTCCAATTCCCAGATAGTCCCACAGTTAAAAGATTAATAACCAACAAACAACAAAGTCAGAACCTTGAGGAAAAATGCTGAGCGCAGGCTCAACTCTTGCTATTCTAAGCAGAAACAGCCAAAGGCCAGATTCTGCAGCAGCAGAAGTAGGAACAGAAGAAAGCATAACCCCAGCTTGCCTGCACATTTATTTGGCACCACGCCTTCAACCAACAATCCTGGCATGCCTAAAATAGGGCAGTCTCACAATAATCCCTGTAGTTGAAGGTTACATAGGGCAGGGCAGACACTCTTAATCCCAGTAAGTCCCAGTAAATCCCCAAACCAATAATCTTAGTTTAGTAATCCTGTAGTTTAAAATCTCACAGGGTGGGGCAGATATGCACAGTGATTCCAGTAGTTGATCCTGCAGGGCAGGGCAGACATCCTCAAATCCAAGTAAGTAAATCCCAGTAAGTGAGTCTTAAATCAGAGTAAGTTGTCCAGTGGTTCTTGACAGCTAATAATGGATTAAAAATCAGGTGTTGAGGAGCCAAATATATATATATATTTGTATGTAACAAATACTTACAAGCTTAAATGGAGAAATAAATATTTAAACCATCTGAGCATCCTCAATTACATCTGACAAATACATTTGTGTTAATGAGATATCACCTACTACCTTTACCAAAAAACCCATTGATAGCATTAATATCTGACATCTAATATCAGAATAGAATGAATTAGCTAATAGAATTTATTTGGCTCACATTTTTCTCTTGTACTAATTAGTTAATTATTTTTGTATTAGGAATTGAACTCAGAACCTTGGGCTTGTGAGGCGGACAGCAGGACCAGTGAGCTAAATCACATGCTCTAAATTTTGTATTTTAAAATTGTAACTAATTTCTATGCACATCACATGTAGAAATTAAATATTCCCAACTTGGTGATAGCAGTCTAAGTTTTTTTTAATCTAATTAAACCAATAATTATTATTGAACAAATGTTAAGATCAACCATTATTAAAATATTAAGTATTTCTCCTGTTCTAGCACAGCTTGATGTTAGGTGTCATTAAATTAAAATATCCTGTCTTTTGGGATTTTATATTATAGCAGAAGAAAATAGGCAATATTAAATAGATATCATAAAATAAATTTTTATTTATTTATTTATTTATTTATTTATTGAGACAGGGTTTCACTTCATAGTTTAGGCTGGACCTGAGCTCACTATGTAGCCCAGACAATCCTGGAACTCACAGCAATCCTCCTGCCTCTGCCTCCCCAGTGCTGGGATTACAGGCGTAAGCCATCACACCCACCACTGTGGCGTGTGGTACTGACAGTTAATGGGTGTGAGTCATCATGCCCAGCATTGGGGTATATGGTTCCAGGGACTGAACTCAGGACCTCGCTTTTGCAAGGCAGGTGCCAGAATCACTGAGCACAGTCCTTGGCCCAATAATTGTATTCTTTAACATGCTATAAAACAGAAAGTACCATGAACAAAATTTGAGTGGCCGAAGAATAATCGAGAAGCAGAATGTAACACAAACTACAACTTCAGGTAAGTGGGTCAGGGGAAGAGTTGAGCAGAGGATGCAAAGTGTAGTGATGTGTTTTCTATCTGGAAGATTACAGGGCCTTACACTCTTGATCTCTTAAAGACTCCACAGAAAAATCTGGTCTCTGACTCTCCATGGGAATTGCCATTCCTGTAGTTCTATGTGTTGTCAAGACTCCCAGTGTACTAGCTGCATCTGGTATCTTGCTAGAATGGTCCATTTGGTATGATATAATCAATATGATTTTCTTTGAATGTTTAGATGATTCAATTCCCCAGATATATTATGTAAGAGATTCTGAAATACACCACACCTGTGAGGGAAAAAAGAAGTCACGTCTTAGTGGTGTAGAACAATGTATCCTATTCTTTTCTAATGAGTACAGGAAAAATAAGGTCCGTGAAGACATATGATGTGTCTAAGGCCTTATTGATATGTTGCAATAATACTGAATCTGCCAAATACCCTACAGTCAGAAGCAATACTATCTAGGCCTGTGAGAGTCCATTCAGTGTCAGGAAAGTACATCCATTTGAGTATGAATGAATCAATCTTATGATTTTTATGGCAAAGTAATACTCCATTCTATAAAGAGTCATATCTTCTTTATCCAATCGCCAGTTGATGGACATTTTTCATGTTTCCAAGATGTAGCTATCAAAACTGAGCTACTATAAACATGACTGCACATATGTTGCTGTGATATGAATCTTTTAACTCTTTCATATATCTACCTAGCAGAGGAATGGCTGGGTCAAATGAGATCTACTTTTCTGAGGAATATCCACACTGATCTCCACAGCAGTTGTACAATTCTACACTCCTACCAACAGTGGAAAAGTGCTTCTTTTTCTCCACAACCTCGCCAACATTTGTTGGTGGCTAATTCTGACATAACAGCCATTCTTTGCATAGTGAGATGAAATCTCAATGTTGTTTTCATCTGCATCTCTTAAATGACTGTTTAACCTTTAAAAAAACTTTGCCATGGAGGTCTGATAGTATACAGAAAGAGGTGAGGATATGCAGGCTTATCATCTCAAAAGGCACCACAAAATTTTTCTTGGTGAGAGTTTGATAACTTTGCCTGAGACACTGATAATAAAAATACAAGTAATTTCACTTGACAGGCATTTGGGGGAAGAACAAAATTTTGGAAATGAGTTACTAGGATCATAGGTATTTACAGAAAATATATGTTCCTTACAAGACCAAAAAATGATACTGATATTCAAATAAGAAATACATTTTGGTAGGAAATATCCTAAATCTTTCCTTACAGATTTTAAATTTGAAGTATTTTGTAACAACCCAACAGAGAACTGAACAGTTAAGTCTTTGCCCCAGTAAAATGGGTAACATAGAAGCTTGCACAGATAGCTCAATTAGGAGTGTTTGGAAACATAAAAATTTTATGTCACTCAGCAAGGGACTGCAGCATGAAGAAAGACTTGTGCATAGACACTGGATGTGTCATGGAGATATATGTGAGTTGAAGCAAACCATCAATGTAACTGAAAAATAAGAAACATACAGCACATTTTTTTTTGTTTTACACAGAAGCCACCTGACTCATATCAGAGCTAATAGAGTAATAATCATAGCTCTAAGGAATACAGTTTGTGAGACTTGTAATAATAAAGTGCTATAGATAAAACTACAGAAAATGAATTCAAGACCTCGTCACAAAGTTTTAAATCTTGAATCATAGTTTAAAAAAATTAAATAAAAAATCTAAATTTCCCTTCTTATTCTAATTATAAAATATTCTGAGATCCCAGAGAACTTGTCAAATTATACAGGAGATGTTTCTCTTTCCTAATGTGATATGCTCTAGAAATGTTATGATGAGACAACTTTGTTTACTCACTAAAGATCTTCTGCCAGAAGTGAACATCCTTAGAAGAAAGATAAAGAAAAATAATAAAGTATCACAACCTGTAAATATTTAACTGATTTCTTACACATTTAGCTAATATGTTTTTTTGAAAAGAAAAACTATGGTCTTACTGAAAATATAACAATCAGGCAAATATCAACCATTATTAGTGTGGACGTCTTCAGTTCCCACATTTTATTTTATATTTTAAAATATTATCGAGTTTACTGGTACATTCTAGGTATACATTATGATCACATTTAACATTGATAATTTGTACCTGCATATGATATATCTTTTTTCTCCTTCTTTCCCCATTTCCATGCCCTCCCTACAATTCCCCACCACTTATATACATAAGCTTTGTGAAAAATATGTATATATTAAGGCAATAAACTAATGTAAATAGTAAGTTCTATTTATAGATTACTTTGAGCAGTTCAACAATTCTGAGGCTGATTTCATTAATTTTTAAATTTTACTTGAACACGAGGTGAAATGATATTTTTAGGTCAATATTTACACTATAGATATTTGAAAAAAGTCAAAGAAAAAGAGTTATGTAAAGGATAAATATGAGAGAGAAGGAGGAGGAGACAGAGAAAGAAAGAGAACACTAAATAAATGGGCTCAGATATGTGTTCACATTACAACAGAGACTTGGGGTAAGTACAAAGACTTGGAATAAGTATAAGAAAATGATGAGACTCTGATTTTTGCTAGCATCTATTAAATCTTGCAATAGTAAATGATGTTCATTAATTCTTATGTATTCACAAACAGGGATGTGGAGAGAAAACAAACTGAGAATCAGAAATCTTAGGGTTTTGCTTCCGACTGAACAGCGCCATTTGTAGTCAGCAACTACAGCATTACAAAGATCAGATTCATACAGCAACCATCTGCACAGAACCCATTAGTCAGTACAGGATTTGGAATCTACATTCAATGTATTTTCTTCCTGTATCCTCCAAAATTCTGAATTACAGTGATAATGAAATGTAGATGGAACATTTGTAATTTATTGCATGATTTTACACTTACTTGATAAATCCCAAGCTCCCTGAGAGTAATGACTTTCTTTACCTTGGTTAACATTCTTTTGCAAGACTGTAACAAACATGGCATACTAAATGGCACTGCACAGTCATGACAGACTTGCTGAATATGTATGGCTGACTCTCTCACCTCTAAATTGTCAAAAATCTTTTCTTGCATGTGATTCCTATGAACTCCCATTCTCATATTTATTGGCTCAGTTCATGTTTACCTTTTCAGGATTAATGTGCTCTCTGTTTGTAAGCATATTCTCCCCAACTGATCCCCATAAGAGCAGGGACCATTTATATTATGATGTTGCCAAAGTATTTGTAACTTGCTACTTTAGTTTC
Organism: Petromus typicus; assembly: GCA_004026965.1. Taxonomy (NCBI): domain Eukaryota; kingdom Metazoa; phylum Chordata; class Mammalia; order Rodentia; family Petromuridae; genus Petromus; species Petromus typicus. The sequence goes on along the minus strand of PVIR01007498.1, from coordinate 42,397 downwards.
TGTTTCTCTATAAAATGATCATTGTAACGTGGCTCAGCACTCTTTCTATTATTTTTCAAAAGTTAGCTCTTCAGATATTAGAAAGAAATCCTATTGGTAAGAAAAACCTAAATTAACTTCTCATGATGGAAAAGAAGAAATGCCATCTAATAAAATTTTGGCATTGTATCAGGGGAGAAGAATCAGAATTGGAAATATGGCTTACAGCAGGTTTTTAAACAAAAGCAGTTGATCAGAATTGACTAGGAATGGTAATCCATTCCAGAATTAGTGGAGAGCATGATGCAATTTTGAGTCAGTGATTCAAATGTGTGTGTTTTACTGACTTTTCTATTCTTTAAATCTTGCTACACATGGAAGCAGTTATTAGGATTTGGAGTTGCAAGAGGAAGTGAGTGAAGCTGAACTAGTATATAAAATTATAGCTCCCCCCACACACACACACTGATATGATTAAAACTCCAGAAGCAGACCAGGCAGGGCGAAGTCAGTCTTTACTAACATCCCCAAGGCTTCAGCTCTCTGTCACTTCTGTTCTCCTCTCTTCTGTGTGGACTGTTCTTCTAATCAGATCTCTCCATAGGAGGAACTGTAGGAAGTTTCATTTTAGTACGCTTGCGATTTCTGGCTGGAAAAAAAAAAACCACATATTTCTTTCGATATTAATACTGTATCACTCAGAGCCCATCCAGCTTGCTTGCACATCTGAACTGACCTCTATGATCAGAGGGTGAAAGGATCAATTAGCCTAAGTTTATGCCTGATACTGAAGGACAGATTGGTCTGCTTTTGAGGAATTTAGACTAAGACTAATGGACTAAATAGCATAAAAAAATTGCACAAGATAATCACTGTCTTTCAGGGAACACTTCTCAATGTTCATGGTAGATTTCAATAACTTTTTTCCTCCTTGCCATATATATACGCCATAGATATAAATATATATAAATATATGGGGCCAGGGATTTAGCTCAGTGGTTCTGGCGCCTGTCTTGCAAGCGCAAGGACCCAGATTCGATCCCCTGTAACCACATACTATACTGGGTGTGGAGACTCATGCCCAGCAGCAATCAGTATCACATACCACAGTGCTGGGCGTGGTGGCTCACGCCTGTAATCCCAGCACTTGGGAGGCAGAGGCAGGAGGATTGCTGTGATGTGAGTTTGAGGCTGAGCTCAGGGCCAGCCTCAACTACAAAGCAAGATCCTGTCTCAAAAAGCCTAAAAAAAAATATATATATATATATATATGCATATATATTTATATATGTATATATAACAATATAAATATATATTATATAAATATAAAATATAAATATATATTATATATGAGATATATATTAAATATATTTTATATATGTGTGATAATTAACTTTATATTAAAAATGAATTTGATGCTAGCAGAAAAGGTAGGTGGAGGGGAAAGGAAAAATAACTTAAGATGTGTTATGTACATGTGCCATTTCCCCACAAGCAATGTAATGATTAGATATGACAAATATATGTTAATTATAATAAAAATAAAAAATAAATAATAGAAATAATAATATCTACTAAAATTTAGACTTAGAATATTAAATGGGAAGTGCCTCCCACAAAGCAATATATTGTTACAAAAACTGACAAGTTGAGTCACTAGAGCCATACAACTAACTGCTGGCCCAGTACTGCAACACAGTTTTTGTTGTGTACTTGCACAATATCCTCTACTTTTGAAAGATATCATATCATAATGTCGTCAGTACATGGAATAAAAATCCACAAAGTTTAAGATGTTCATTACTTAAGCTGGAGTACAGAGTGTACATACTGAAATTGCATGGTTGCTAAGTGAATAATTAGACTGGGATAATAATTTCACTTCTTGCTTGTCACATATACCTGTTAACTATTAATATTAATTTTTAAATTAAGACAGTTTTAATACTCCTCTTAGTATAATAATGTCAATATAGTAAATGTCTCGGGTTAATTACTGGATAACCGTTAAAGGGTTCCGGTAGCCATTGTTAACCAATCTATATTTTGTAGGAGGACCTATGGAATTCTCTGATTTCAGAGTTATAAATTTGTACAAGTCAATATTATTGGCTTGATAATTGATTAAAATGGTAAGATACATTTAAATATCAGGAATTCTATTTTAATGACATTAATTTCCATTGTTGTTATGCTAGTATTTCTCCAAAGAAAACAGCCTGATGTTTTATTCTAAATCTATGTAAGATAAATGATCTAGCATCATTAGAATATGGTGTTATGGACAAACAACTAGACATGGATTCTATTACAGATGATTAGTCAACCTTGAATTCAGCACCTGACAGATGGACAGCTCCAGCCTATCCCATGAATTATGTGCATTGCAGCTGCAATTCTGATAAAAACCAAAAATGCTTTTGATGATCAGCTGTAGTTGTCTTGGGATTCTAAAAAAGAAATATCAGTTAAGTTTTTTTTTTAATCGTGCTACTACATGGCATATAAAGGACTGATTACCTTGAAGAAAGTTATATAAAAATGCATTTATAGTTGTGTTGACTTTATGTCTAAGGATCTCCCAAATTTAGATTTAGAGCACCTGTTTTTTGTTGATGTGTCTATAACTCAAAATGAACAATAGTAAAATTGTTCAGGCTATTAGCTAATGGTAGGAAAATGTGTTTTATATAAGAGCTTGTAATTCCAGCACTTGGTAGGCAGAGGCGGGAGGATTGCTATGAGTTCAAGTCTGAGCTCAGGGTCAGCCTGAACTACAAAGTAATACCCTGTTTTTAAAAAATAAATAAATAAAAGAAAGAATGATGGAAATATGATGAGACTATTTAAAAATACTTGAATTCGCTATGTATTTACCGGATACAACTTTCCAGCTCTAATCTTCAGCAATGCTATTTTAGTTATTTATTTTCTTCATACACTTCGTACACCCGAAGGATATACACTTAATACACATAACACCAGGACAGAGAGTATTGACAGTACTGACAGTCAGGGATGATATCACGCAAAGCTGTCTGAAGTGGAACTAAAGAAGCTGATCCACTGCATATTTACGTGGATTTCAGAGATGCACTTTCTCCCAGTGTCCACACAGACCAAGATAAAACGCTGCTTCCTGGCATAAGCACATCAGCTGGCGGGATGTAGTGTTCTCTAGGCTGACTCAGCTCCTCTCATGTACAAGGAATTAATTTAAACTAGACAAATTTTAGATGAGTCATTCAAATGGTGTGCAAATAAAAATTTAAGACCAATAGTTTACACACTTGCCTGGAGCCTAAGAAACAACTCCTTTTTCTTATTGCTTATTGCAGCAGCGCTTTCCAGTGGATGGATGGCCTGAAGGCTGCCTTGGGTGCCTCGGAGCTGATCCACCCACTAGGACAAAACTGTAGTGAATGCATTTCATCCTTGCATAGATCAGCCCTTTACAACTCTAGGAGCAAAGATCCACTGGGTGGTGTAGCAATCAAAATAAATAAAATAAATTAAAGAATTTAGACAAAACAATTATGTTTTACTCCTCTTTACAATTTCAACCATACTAAAACAATAGAAGCCACAAGAATTCTGACAACAGAGAAGGGAATTCACCTTCGATTATTTTTCTCTTATCTGCATTTTGATACACAGAATCAATGAAATTAGAATATTTTCGATGCAAAACAGAGAAAACAAATGATAATGTTAATTTTATCTATAATGAATAATGTAAAAAAATACTTGTTATGTATTTTTGCATACCATTTGTACATAGTCTTTTTGAATAATAATGTTGTGTTTTGATTCTAGTAAATATTGAGTAATGACAAAAGCAAGATAATCAGGATGCTCATCACTTTAAACTTTTATCAACTTATAGTGAATTAATTCAAAATATTATTTTCTATCTTGTAACTCACAGTCATGGTTAAATGTGTATAATGAATATATATACAAATACATATAAATAAGTCAATATCAACAAATTTAAATATATAAATAGTAAAATATAATATACCTAAATATAAAGTATGGGATGCATGTAATATATATGCAATACATACAGTATACACACTCTGTGAGTATTGCTGCTTGAGCAACTTTGGTCATGGACATTGCTGCACACATATTTTCAATTGCTTGTTGAATAGCTGGTAGGGTGGTGGCTTTTCAGTGATATACTACAACTTATAGGATTTGCCATATGAGGATAACACCATCTGTTGAAAACCATTGTACTATTTTTCTTTTGCCTGAAGTGTATATATAGTTTATGTGTATAATATATGTGTGTCTGTATGTATAAACATGTATAAATATGTGTGTATGCATTTCATACCAGTAGGTCATAAAAATATTTACAACTTCCCAGAGTCAGGTGCACATGCATGTTTTGTCATTTTTTACCCTTTGTTTTCTTAGATTTTGAATATTCTTTCATAATATGCAAATCTAGCTTTTCTTAGTTTTCAATATTTATAGGATATATATTTTAGCTTACCTTTTTAAAAAATTCTAATCATATTTAAATTTATTTTTAATTTTCTCTTATTATTACCAAAACTACACCCAGGTAACAAAGACTAATTTTAATATTCACCTAGACAAGTCTGATTTTGAAAATTAACTGTTTCACAGAGCAGCTTCAGAAACATATGCCCTAAACAGACAATATTTTTGAATTAACTGCACTAATGCTTCCCCTCTCTTCAGCTGAATGGTTCACGTAATGGGGTAATACCTCAATGTTGCTTGTGATTACCTCAACTTGTCGAGAGCACTGAAGCTCCAGACAGCACCAACCTTGTTACTTGTGACTGAACAAGGACAATATATAAAATAAAAACACACACAAAAAAACATTAAAAGGCATAAGAACAAAATCTAAAGTCCACTTGCATGTGAGTGTCTAGACAGTCATTTGTACTATTTTCTTTTATACTCCTTTTTCTTCAGTTTATTCTACAAGCTACTACAACCCAACTGTCCTTATTAGATTCAACATCGTATTTTTCATGAAAATGGAATAAACAAACATAATATGCCTGAATTTTTCTCCACTTTCGAAAACCTTATTTAAATCCATTTCCAGTATGACCCTCATACAGCTTTCAACGGTTTGCCCCTTTCACTCACTTTTTTTTTCCAAATCTAATAATATGTGTTCTTATTTCAGTGTGAGAAGAAATTCAAAAGTAGAAGAATTTCTTAGAATGTTCTTTCAGAATAGAACAGGCAAAAATATAACAGTAAATTGAAAATGTTCATACCAATGTCGACCACTTATAAAAGTATTACAAAATGTAATTTATTCAACTTTGAAAAGAAAATAGAAAGTATGAATAATGTTGAACTTGAACAAAGAGCTAGATAATTTTTTTCCTTCACATTTGTATCCACTCTTCAGGGATCATTCAATAAAGGCCACTAGCTCTGTGAAGAGCACCACAATTTTAAGGTAACCCAATTAAATGCAGATCAGTGTACATTTTAACAACAAAGCCTGGTCATTGAGAAATCAATAAAGCCAAAAATATATCTGATTTTATAAAAATAGAAATGAAAGTTTGTCATATAATCCAACATTCAAGTATATGATACATAGAATCAAAGTTTTTGTTCTCCACCATCAACTACTGATAGTAATGAGAATAATATTAACCCATAAGATAAGACAGCATGAACATTCATGGCATTTAGCAAACCATCAACATTCCTCCACTAAGCCATCTCCTCCCATAACTTTATCTTTTCTTTTAATAAAAAAACTGCTGCAGAATATAAACTCTCTAACCTTCATAGTGTTATAAAAGGAGAAGCAAAGTAGAGATGGAACAGAAAGTGAATCCATGTAGTCATTATGTACTGCAAACTTGGATGAAAAATAAAATATAAAAAGAATAAAAAACTACGGAGATATTTGTATGGGTAGAAACCATCCATATGAACAAAGATAAAGAGTGAAAATTATTTTCCAAATTTCCAGCATGAAAAACAGCCAAACAAAAGATTCATGTACAGTCAACTAAAAAAAAAAGCTTATGAAAATAAGAGAAATTCTGTTAGTAAAACGAAAGCATACTTTCCATGAAAACTAAAACTCTAAACCTCAGTAAATTGTTGAGGTCATATAATGAGAAACTTAGTAAGTTGATCAGAAACATGAAGAGTGAGTTTCAATAGTACTGTTAACTGAACTATTGCAGACAACTACTTTGAAAACCAGAATGAATCCAGATGAAAATTTGCTGAATCCTTGTGTATAAATAAATATATATATGGAAGGGAAAGAAACTGTAACATAAAATAGAATCACTACTTCTGAAACATAGAGTTTAAAGATAATGAAGAAGAGTAATGTAATGATATACTCTGGATTAGTTTTTATAAAACTGGAGGAAATTAAAACCTGAAGTTTGATAATACACCCACTGGTCAGAGAGAGCCATTTGGTAAGGCAAGGTATAAGACAGATCACACATAAGTTGTTTAGTCCTCAACTTTGCAGAGATCAATGAACAGAACACACAAAATAATTGTGCAAAGCTTTTATTATTCTGAAAATATGTCATGAGATGTGTCACGCTAGTAGAAGAATGACCCCAGATTATTTGAACAAGGCAGTTCCTATGTTCTTCTTTGACTTTCTCTGTATCTTTGAAATTACTGATGAAAAGCCCATGAGTTGATGTTCTCTGTTATTTACTCCTTTAAAAATCAAGACTTTATTTCCTCTTAGTTTCCTTTTTATTTAATATAAATATGATGCAACAAATTTATTAAAAACGTACACTTTCCAAAATTCTATAGGGGGAACAGGATAATGTGCTCAAACTCTATACATTTTCAGAGACTTTCAAGAAATAATCTGCATAGTAAAGTAGCTCTAAGATTTTATATATATTAAGTTGACAATTTTAAATTTTATTCATAAATGTAGAATCAAACTAATTGTAAGTCAAGTCTGCTTTCTGCTATTTATTGTGGATACAATTGAGAAAACCACCTATATACCACAGTCTGTGATTTTTCTCTCTTACAACTTGGACAACAGTATCTACCCCAGAGGTTTATTATGATGCAGTATGGTCATGGTTTCATATTTGACCTATGATAAGATTAGAATACAAAGTTAGTTCTTCATACTATTTCCGTGACCCATTTATTCTTCGCTTGTTTTGTAAGTCAAAACCGCATCTGGGGATCCATTTTGGACAGCAGTGTTGTTCAACACCGTATGTGCATTTGAATCACTAGGGAGCTGTTATGAAACCATGGATGTCTGCAGCCCATCACTAGGGATTTTTATATAACGGGTCTTTGGAGAGAGCAAAACCTCACTAAAAAAATTATTCTCCCTGGGTGATTTTATATATTCAGGTTTGAGACCTACTTATTTAGCAGCATAGCAAGATTTTTTGTGATTAGATCACTCTTATTTACCTCAATCCTTTTGTTTACATTTCCTTGTATTGTGTCTACTAAACATCCACAATGAAATGCCAATGATTGCACATTTTACTTCTCAAATATTTTTCAAACTCCTTTAATGCTCACTTTACTTCTTGTACATATCTTACCTTCATCATTTCCCAACTGAATTAGTGAAGTTTCCCAACTTTTCTCTCTTCCCAACCTAGCTCTTCAATTTCATTCTCAGTCCACCAAGAAAACAGCACATTGACTCAATTTTCTTAGCATGTACTTATTGTGCAAGATGAATCACAAGTTCTGTGTCTTGACTGTTAATGCACTACATAACTTTCTCCCTATTTTACAATGGGCAGCGCATATTTTCGCTTTCAGCTTTCACCACACATCCTGTGTTCAGTACAAAAAGGGACTGCAGAGGCCTACAGGATCTTTTGTTTTCAAATCTTTATGGATTTATTTATAAATCTTTATTTATATACATCATCATCGCATTCAACATTGAGAATTTGTACCAGTATATGACACAACTTAATTCAAATTTTTTCCCATTTCCCTATCTACCCTAAAAAGTATAGGCCTACAAGTTTTAAGGTCTTACACCTTTGCTTAAGTCTAGACTGTTTGTTCTCTTTAAAATATTTCTTTTTCCTCTCATTGTTTTCCTGGATCAGCCCTTGAAATTTGCCTCAGAAATACAGTTCTCTTAAAAAACCACTAAATTCTCCCTACCAGGCAAAGAACAGCACTTTGATGCTCAGAAAATCCATACTGTATTAATCTTTTTAATCAAAATTCTTTTAGACTGCAACTTTGATAGTGGAGATTCAGGGTCCATACTTTCTTTTTATAACTAAAAGTTGCCATCTTGCCTCTAGCAATCACTAATGTGAATGATTAAAGGAGAAAAAAATGATGTGGTATCCATAAAAAATATAGTTTTGAGACAGAAAAACTCTTTTATGACAAGCAAGAATGTTTTTAACTGTGCTTTTACTAATACTTTAGTTAATATAGTTTAAACTGACTTTTAACATCACTGCACATAGTGATGGAAATGTACTATGCAGTATATGGAGCCATGACATGTCTTGGAACACACAAATGAGGTCCCATCCCCTTGAATCACCCAGGCCCTATGTGTGAACTCTAGTAGCATTATTCAAATATTGCTATATATATCAACACCATAGTTTTTAAATTGTCTATGAATTTCTATAAATTTTATGAGATATCTTTTGAAATTGATGAAATTCAAGCTTTTATATATATGTATTTATATGTATATGTTAAAATTTGTGTTCTTTGTTATTTTTAATAACAATGACATTCCACAAAGGAACTATTATTTATTTATTTATTTATTTATTTATTTTTAAGTTTTTTGAGACAGGGTCTCACTTTATAGTTCAGGATGATCCAGAACTCAGCCTTAAATGTTGCAGTTCTCCTGTCTCTGACTCCCGAGTATTGGAATTGCAGGTGTGAACCACCATGCCCAGCATTGTGATACGTAGTCATGATTGCTGGTGGGTGTGAGTCACCATATCTGGCGTTACTGTATGTCATTACCAAGGATTGGACCCAAGCCCTTGCACTTGCAAGGTAGGTGCCAGAACCACTGAGCTAAATCCCTGGCCCTAGGAGCTCTTTTTAAATAATCTATCATTTTAAAAATTGCCAGTGTGTGGAATATATTTAATTATTCAGTCATGAGAAATACAATTTTTAAAATGTTATTCCGATGGCAAACTTTACTATGGATTACATTTTTTGTGTATATATTTAAGTGGTCATCTATGAAAAGATTAGTTCAGGAGCATTTCTTTCACAGTTGATTTATTCTGATTTGACAGACCTACGTATCTCCTTCAGTTTTCTCCTTGAAAAGACCTTTTGATCTTTTCTTACCCAATACAAGTCTTCTTTGCCTCAATTACAAGTTGAGTTTCATACCACAAATAGCCAAGCATTATAAGAAAAAATATCTAAGAAATATTGCATAAGCATATACTTAATGGGATTCCCTGAAAGACGACAGATCAATAGATTCTAGGAATTGGATGCTATCTTACTGATGAAGCAGAGACTATAATTCATTATCAATGTCACTTGATATATTTAATATATTGATAATTGATATATTTGACAATTGATGTATTTTCAAGCAACAGTGTCTTAATTCCCATTACATATTTCTATCCATTAATTATGTGATTATAATGTTTGGAATGATGGTCTCTTTGCAACATCCACAACTTCCATTTCGGGATAAATATTGTCACCAGTTCTATTGTGAATTTGTGTGATATATTCTTGACACTGATATCCAAAGTTGTATGAATATTTCCACATGCACAGTTTTACAATTTTCTGCTTTTAAAAATATTTTCAATGCTAAGACTGATCCTTGGGTAATATTTCTATTTTATATATTTAAAATTTGAAATTATTTGGTAGATACAACTGCTGTTTTATTATGGTTATGCAAAAGTGTTGTGTGTGTGTGTGTGTGTGTGTGTGTATGTGTATTGATACAATACTTTTCATTCTTAAATTTTCACCAACAAATATCAGTGGAGAAAAAAATTCAGTTTTAGGCTTCATGTTATCCAACAGCCAGGCATAATTTAGGAAGCACTTACCCATTTTAGAAGCTTTTTCTCCTCATATTCAATGATTTCCAAACTTTCAACAGATTTACAAACCATAAAAAACAAAAGCAAAACAATGAATATATGTGTCCTGAGAGCTATAATATTGCAAAAAGATCTCAGTATTGCATGTCTATAACTTGAATTTCATTCATAATTCATTCTGTTAGAATGACGCTAGATATAGGTAAAGCAGAAAGCTTTTTAAAATCTAAACATTACATGATCAATTAACTTATTTGCCCCAAATGAACAACATCATAGACAGTCATGATGAATCCAAATTATGAAACATAATCCTTCCTATAAAATATTTTAGTAAGAAATGGAAACCATTTATCTACTTATTTTCTTTAACTAGGATATATTTGCAGTATATAAAATTTGCATTACTTCTGTTCAACTGGCGCATGTATATAAAACATCTTAATTTCTTTTCCATGCCTTCCTTTCCCCCTTTCCACCATAATTTAAACTCCTTGCCATTTACGAAAGATCTATCTCTCCACTTCATATCACATCTTATTTTGTTCTTCATTCATAATTTTAGCTTTTTCATATTAAAGAAAGCATGCAATATTTAATCTTGTGTATCTGACTTATTTCACTTATATTTATGGACTCAAAGTGCATTATTATAGAGTAATACTCCTTTGTGTATAAATGCCACATTTCATTTATTCATTCATCCACTGATTGACATATTGGCTGATGTCAAGATTTAGCTATACACATGAGTATGCACATATTTTTGTAATATGATTTTAATGCTTTGGGGAAAATACCTACAGGGAAATAGCTGGGTCTAACTGGCTTTCTATTCGTAGATTTTGAAGGCTCTCCACATTAATTTCCAGAGTGACTAAACTGCTTTACATTCCCATCATCAGTGTAGAAAAGTTATTTTTCTCCACACACAGTCCTAAAAACAAGCATCATTTGATTTTTTTGGTGATTACCATTCTTTCTGGGGATGGATGAAATTTCAGAGTTTTTAAAATTTGCAGTTCTCTCACACTAGGAATTTTAGCATCTCTGCATGTATTTAATGCCTATTTATACTCCTTTGTTAAATGTTTTTCTTTGATTTTAATTGTGCACTTTTAGATTGGTCTTTAATTTTGAATAGTCAAATTTTTGGAGTTCTTTATATATACTACATATTAGTTCTGGGTCTAAAAGACACTTAGAATTTTTTTTCACATTTTATGAGTTGTCTTTTCACATTCTTATTTCTTTTGTTTTATAGAAGCTTTTAAAATTTGGTATGATTCTATTTATTGATTCCTGGTACTATTTCTTGTGAAATAGCTTTTTTTAAAGATACTCCTTGCCTCTATAACTTCAAGAGTTATGTCTATCTAATATTCCAAGAAGTTATAGTTTCTGTTTTATTTCTTTCATCAATTTTGATTTGTCTATAGTTCATTAAGAAAAATGATTCCAAATTCAATCTTCTGTATTCAAGCACTTGTCTGACAGAAAGGGGGCTATAGAAGGCTCATAATACATGAGGCTTTGGGGCCATTATAGAACTACATTAGAGAGATTAGTGTTCATAAAGGATTGTTGTTCAATAGTATTTTATTTTTACTCAGAGTCTGCAAGCCTACAGAGAGCAATTTACTTTAACAGAATTGTAGGATTGATGCCTTTCAAGAAATCTTTTCTCAAAGATGTATGCTCATGCTATTTACACTTCAAATAGTTGCAGATCAATTTCATTTCTATTCAGTTAAAATGCTTCTAACTACTATTTAACAAAGCAAGTACTTTGAAGAATTTATGGAAGGATTCCTTTTTGCATTGATCTTATATACAGTTTTGGTTAAAGATGCCCTGTATGAAGACTGCAGAACTTGTATTACAGATGTTAGGTCCTTTTTACCACAGCTAGTTCAATTTAATCAGTCAACATTCATAATCATGTGGTGAATTATGCTTCTTCTCTCTGCGTGTTCCTAAGCATGACTGTTGGGAGACTTTACAGTTTTACTTTTCTTTACAACTAACTGATATCACTTGCTATGTATTGTTACACATTTCTTGTTTGCAAGAATATGAGTAAAGGGAAGATGGCGGACTAGAATTTTTTAAAAAATAACAATAGCGTTCACTATCCCAAAGGAGTGGCCTACAATTTCCAAGTTTTCAATTTAAAATGTAAAGAAACTATGCAAAACAAGTCCCACACCCAAACAGATGTTTTTCTGCTTCATTTCTGAGAAATTTACATAATTTAAGTGATGTCAAATTTCAATAAACATGTTTCCCTAAGCATAGATTCTTTTGATTCTTGGGAGCAAACTTTTACTATACTTTGATATATGCTGTAACATTGTTAGAAATTGTAATGTAAAGATGTGGTACTTATTTTTATGCTTGACTAGAGAACAAGGTTAAGCAGGAAAAATATGATTGAACGTGGTTACAGAAATAAAAAGATAACCATATAGTTATCCCCCCAAAAAGTTATTTGAATAAATAGAAACTAAAACCTTAGTTGAGTCCAATAGTAATAATAGCAATTTGTTCCATAAGTTTTGTCCCTGTATGTTTATAAAATTATTTTAAATGAAACTATATGTTAAAACATCTTATGATTTGGTAATAAAATGCTAAATGGTAGATATCATTATTATTTGAGAATAAGTATAGTACATTTTAGATTCAGTCTTCTGTTAATTGAATACAAATTAATTAGTGGCTCTTTGCATGTTTATAGCAAATCAGAGTTTTTGAAGAAAAATAACATTTAAAAAATTATTTCAGAAAACCAAAAGCACTATCAATTGCTGAGCTCAAAGAACACGTTCCTGACAGGACTGCTGAGTTTTGGGGAAAGTTCCAGAAATTATCTAATTATTAAGAAAGTAGAGGGATACTCAAAGGAAGGAAAGTTGGAAGAGCAAACATATAATAGTCAAAACTTAAACAAACAAATACATCAACTTGTGTGATTGGATGCACACCTGTGCATAAGGAAGTTAAATTTCAGAAATAGTTAAAGTGATTTGATTATGAAGATTCTCCAGACCACCTAGAAAAACCATCATTATTCACAATAATTAACAATTCTAAGTCCTATGAATGGAAGAACGGTGCTTTCAAAAGAGTACTTAAAGTCCAGAGTATTTGAACTGAAAAAAATTGAAATCCATAAGAACATAATGAAATAAAAATAAATCCAGCACCACCTTAAAAATACAGAAGGTGTTTGCTTTTGAAAATTGCTCAAAAGACTGAAAAGAAGAAATTCACATGTGGATGGGTTTGTCAGTTAAAGCTTAGTGATGTAACTTGTCAAACAGACTGGAGAAAAGCAGTGAAAATAAGATGAGATATATGAAACGATGGAAAGACAAAATGAAAAATTAAAGAAAATAACAGAAAAGTAACTCACTAGAAAGACTAAAATAAGCCCTACACTCAATAAATAAATATCTAACTGGTAAGTAAACTTGGTAAGTTCTCACAGAATTAGGAAAAATGAACAAGAAAAGATTGGGTAAAATTTTGACTAAAGACACAGTAGAGGGAACCATGTTAGAAGTGCCTGAAAGACATATTTGAGTTATTTTGTCACTTTAGGTTTTAAAATGAATAATGAATGATATAAATGCATTACATTTTCAAATGAGCATAGAAGAAAATGCTTACAGAGCAAACAATTTAAGGGATTTTTTTAGGCGTCAGTACTGGAAATTAAACCCAGCGACTTTTTTGCACTAAAGTTCATCCTTTAGGCTCTTTTATTTTTTATTTTAATGCATAATCTTACTAAGTTTCTAAATTACCCAGGCTGAGCACAAACTCAAGGTTTTCCTAACTGAGCCTCCCTCTCTGGAGTGAGGGATTATGGGTATGCACCAATACACGCAGCCATAAATAATGAAGAGACGGACTGAAAGAGACCCAAGAAATGAAAACTTCATAATATAAGCATTCTGACAACAGCACAGTTTAAATTTAGTATTTATATCTTTTAGCAATAACTGGTGTCACAGATGAGTGTAGCATATTTTTTTAAAAAGACAATTGTAACTACAGATTGGAAATGTTAGACTTATATCAAAAAATTAAATAAAATTTGAAAATCACTGGAAAAATGTACACAATAAACATCAACTCAGAAAACCAATTAATAAAGAATGGACACCTCAATAAGACAATAGTTTCAAGGATTTTTGACAAATACAGTCTTGCAAAATTGACCTCTCCCACCATCTTCACAGATATAAATTTATAAAATTATTTTAAGCTTGTAAGTTATAGATCCTTCTGTAACAACAAAGAATGTAAACTTAATCTAATATAATGTCTAAATATCTCTAATAATAAGTATGGTATTAATCCAATCTGTGAGTACTACCTCTGATACAAGGAAGAACTTCATACACACATTATTCAGCGAATAATTAAGTCATTTGTTCATTTCAGTTCTACTTGTTAGGTTTGTCCTAGAAAGTTGCAAAGGCCACTGATGTCAGTTATCCCACAATATGGAGACAGTCAACCAGAACAGGACTGTCCCACCTAAAGTAACAATAGCAAACAAATCATGACCTAGAAAGTAAGAAAGCTGCAGACTGCACACCAGCCCTCACATTTACAACAAGAACAACAAAAATGGAATCTATAGTATGCACTCTTCAAAACCATAACTGTATCGGCCCAATCAGCAAGTTGAAGTCACAGAATGGTCAACTACTCTGAAAGGTGATGTAAGACAGGAACATCCAACAAGAAAAGTCAAAACATGAAAGATGACTTACTTACATGGGTATTGAGTGCCTATAGCTTTGGTAGTAAAACATCAAACTTGAGAATTCAAAAAAGCCAATGCGTTTTCTTCTGTTTCCTAAAGTGGTAAGTCTGAATTTATTCTGAACTGACTAAAAATAAAAATGCTGACCAGTTGACCATCCTTCAGGTGATGCCAGGCCCTGCTCTATGAGGCAGGGACTTGTTCTCTCATATTAAACACCTAGAAAAGACATATAGGTTCATTATTTTATTAAATAATTCAAATCATAACATATTAACAAAATAATTAACAAATTAACTTTTCATATAGCAGTGATTGTGGGTGTGATATAAGAATAATCTGCAAAACATCTATCATCTAATTAAGGCATAAGTTGTGTTATAATTTGAAGTATAATAAATTAAATGAAGGAAACTTGCACTTTAAAACATTTACTAGTTGATGACTTACAAGTTTAGAAGAAAATTCTTGTATCTAAATCTTGCAGCAGCTTACTGTCATATAATTTACATTTTCTTTCTCAAAAGTCATTAGATGTAGTAGTAAAAAAATTGTCTTGTCACTTATGAAAAGGAAAGTTTCTAAAAATATAAATTCATGTATATAATACTCAAGCCTTTTAATATGAATATAATAATCAGATAAACAGAAAAAATAAATGCTGATTAATCATAAGAGGAGAGAGACAAATCATTTTAGAAAAAAAGTTATATTTCACTCTCAAAATGTAAAATCAATAAATGTCCCTGCAAAGTGTAATAAAAAGTTTATAGAAAGTCACTAATTATTCCCAAAGAGCTGAAGAACAGGTCTTGAAGCCAATTACAGAACACCTGAATGAAAAATCATAATTAATGTCAAGGAAGAATGAATGGAAATGGAACAAGCAATGTTCCTGGCACTGCAGACTTGAACAATTGGATATAGTGGGGGAAAAGTTTTAGAGGTGTGAAGAACAATACCAGGAGGAAGAAAGAAAATACAGGAAGCTTCTGCATAGTATTATGTTTCATAGAAAAACAGTAGCATACGTGATATAAAATACAAAGCCTTGATGAACTGATAAATCTGTTAAATCACAGATGTACATGAAAGGAAATAATGCAATACATGATTACAATAAGAATCCCCATGGGTGTCCTGGTAAATAAGTTTCAAAGCTAGAATTAAACCTGTGAAAATTGCTTTTAGTGCTAAATAAAATTTTCTTCTAGTGACAAATTTTACTGTTTTAAACACTGGCTTTCATTCATAGCAGAGCAAGATTAACTGACACCTATAATGAATTCCTATGTGAAGGAGACAAAAATCAAAGCATGAATGTATCTCGTGTTTTGGAAAAGGACTAAGAAAGGTCTTTTTCCCCCATCAGGTATTCCTACTTTCAAGTTGATTTTTAAACTAAAATTTAAATCACCTGGTTTGGTGTTAAAATTTTTTTAAAAAGTTATTTTATATCTTGGAGTTTACCCACTTGTAAATGTATGGGGACTCCAATGCCTAGCATTTAATGATAAGCAACATTGTATAAGCTTTGCATTTGATTGAAAATAGATTTTTTTATACTGTTTCATGAGACCACCTCAATGTCATATGTTAAATTGGAAGTATAATTAAAAACCTACCAACAAAGAAAAGCTCTGGTCTTGATGGCTTCACTGCTGAATTCTACAAGACTTTCAGAGAAGAGCTAAAACCACTACTCCTCAAACTGTTTAATGAATTTGAAATGGAAGCAATACTCAAAAAATTAAAACTGTTACAAGACAAAGATGTCCACTGTCACTACTCCTGTTCAATATGGTACTGTAAACATTATCCACAACAATTAGACAATAGAAAGAAATAAAAGGAATAAAGATAAGTAAGGAGGAAATTAAACTGCCATTATTTGCTGATGACCTGATACTCCATATAGAGGATCCTAAAAAATCAACCAAAACACTGCTAGGCTTAATTGTCAAATTTAGTAGCACAGCTGACTACAAGGTCAATGCTCAAAAATCCCTAGCCTCTGCATACTTGAACAATAGATTCCCTAAAAGGGAAATCAGGGAATCAATTCTGTTCACATTACCATTCAAAAAAGAGAAATATATAGGAATCAGTTTAACAAAGGATATGAAAGATGCCTACTCTGAAAACTACAGCATTCTGAAATGGGAGATTGAAGAAGATATTAGAAAATGGAAAGACATCCCTTGCTCCCAGGTAGACAGAACCATTATCATCAAAATGACTATACTGCCAAAACTACTATGTAGATTTAATGCAATCCGAATAGAAATCCCAACAACATATTTCAAAAAGCTACACAAAATCAAAAAATTCATCTGGAACCATAAGAGACCTATAATATCAAAAGCAATCCTAGGCAACAAGCAATCCTAGGCAACATGTCAGAGAGTATCACAATCCACAAATTGAAACTATACAACAAAGCCACTGTGATAAAAACAGCATGGTACTAACAAAGAAACAGACTTGAACAGACTAGAAGATTAAGAAAAAAAAAATCAGATACACTAAGCCACCTCATCTTTGACAAAAGAGCCAAACATTCTCAAAAGAGAAAAGATAGCTTCTTTAACAAATAGTGCTGGAAAAACTAGGTTTCAAATTGCCAAAGATTAAAGTTAGATCTATTTCTTTCTCCATGCACCAAACTAAAATCAATGTGGATTACAGAGCTAAATATTACAACAGAAACTGTAAACCTACTAGAAAAGAGGTTAGGTGGAAAGCTCGAAGACAGTGGAATGGGAAAACACTATATGTAAATCCTCAGCAGCGTGGGAACTCTCAGAAAGAATCAGCAATTGGGATCTTATTTTACTAAAAGGCTTCTGCATAGAGAAACCACCAACAGACCAGAAAGACAACTTGCAATATGGGAAATAATTTTTACTAACTTGTTCTCCGACAAAGGACTAATATCTAGAATATATAAAGACCTGAAAAAAAAAATCAGCCTCCCAAATTAAAAAAAAAAAAAAAACACAATTCAAAATGGGTATCTGAAATGTACAGACATTTTTCAGATGAAAAGTAAAAGTAGCTAAGAAAGATATGGAGAAATGTTTAACATCCCTGGTCATTTGATAGGTGCAGATAAAAGCAACACTGAGTTTCTATCTCAGTCCACAAAGAATTACCCAAGAAAGAAATGCTGGTGCAGATGCAGGGAGAAAGGAACCCTTCTCCGGGGTTGGTGGGAATATAGACTAGTGCAATCACAATGGAGCACAGGGTAGAGATTCTTCAAAAAACTAGAAATTGAGGTTCTATTTAATCCTGTTATTTCCCTGCTAGGTATAAAGAGGAAATAATTAAAAGAATCATACCACGGTAGCATATGTACACCCATGTTTGTAGCAGCTCAGTTTGTTATAGCTAAATTTTGGAAACAGCCCAAATGCTGATCAAAGGAAGATTGAATAAGGAAGATGTGTTTTGAGATATTTTAAAAAACTAAAACGGAATATAACTTAGCCATAAAGAATAATAAATGTGAGTCATTTACATTTCAGTTGATGCACCTGCAGGACATACTCATAAGTGAAATAAATAAGACACAGCTTTGTAAATAACATACTTTTTGTCTAGAGTGAAAAACTGAAGGTGAAAATGAATGCCAAAATGTATGATAGATAATGTGAGATAGGAAAAAATGTGCAAAAGGAAAAAGGGTGGGGGGTAAAGGAATGTAAAGGGAAAGAAAAAATTTGATAGTTACAGAGGAAACAAAGTTTACGTCTATAGGTGGAGGGAAAGCCAAAGAGAAAAATGAGAATCAAAGTGTGTCATGTTCAGGTACGATTTCTCCACATTGAGTGTGATAATGTATGAAAAAGATGTATTATTAAAGTTAATTTAATATTTTAAATTACATTTTTACATTTGCTTACCTGATACTTAAAACATAATAACTGTATGTATTTGTAAGGACTCACACGATGTTCTGAAGCACATATACATTTTATTGGAAAATCCTGAATACACGTATATATTACACAGATAATATTTAAAGCAACTTAAATATATCTTCTTATTTCTTGATCAGTTATTTAGGATGAAAATATTGAAATCATTTCTTTTAGACATTTGTAATATATAATACATTATTATTATCTATAGCCATTTTAAAGTACAATAGCACACCAGAACATCTTACTTGTATCTATTAGTGATGCAGGAGGAAATTATATTTCCAGTGCTTTCTCTCCTGAGGAGTAATGTTTCAGAGACTCTACCTTTCAATACTAATTAACATATTGTATAAAAATCATAATAACCCTGAACTACCACACTTAAACAGAAAATCTTTCTGTATCTCTTTGTTTTAATATGTATTCAGTAAATACTACAAATATGACTAAATAACTTATTGATTTCTTTATTTAGAAAAATTTAAGACATTATTAAGCCAAAACATAATAAAGTATTTTCATTAAAAAACTTATTTTAATACACAGAAAGTAAAACTATATGAATATAATAAATACTTTGACAGAGATAGTATTGGTTTTTAGCCTCTTTATTCAATATTCTTTAAATTTGTTGTTAGATTTTAAAGAAGATATAATATAGAAACAGTTTCTCATATCATGAGCTATAAATGTCTGAAAATTTTTAAGTCAATAATAGGCTAAAATAATTGATACAATATTATATTATACTAGCAAAGCTTGCTTACTAAGTCCACCTACTCCTCCTTATTTAGTGCTTTAATGAGTCATATAAATATAGATAAATTGAAAGAATAAGAAACTCAATTTCTGTTCCAGGATAGTTAGGTTAATGGGTTTTTGTGCTAAATAAAGCCATGCTTTATGTTATTATAAAGAACGTTTCTGTGAACTGTTAAATTCACAAAATGCATTGGAGGAGAAATGCAGCAAATAATTCTGCGCAATAGAAATCGGTTTTAAAAATGAGGATAGCATTTCACTGAATGAGTATACTTATGCCCCTATAAAAACTAGAGACTAGATCCTTCTACCTATTTATGATATACAAAGAGCTGAAGGTTTTAAATTAAGGAATAAGTTCCTATAAGGAAAAATTCTGCCTATGAGAAACATCTTTTATTTTTTAAACAGGTGTAAATGACATTCTCTTCAATAATGCATCCACGCTTTGAGAACTCTGGGTTTTCAGAGATTATAGCAACAAAACAACAGTATATGAAATACTCAAAGAAACTTATATCTAAGGAAAGTAAACATAAAGCAGATACACTACCTCTAACACTACATCTGGAATCTACACTTGTCGTGTTCAGATGCAGAATAATTATGATATGTACGTACAAAAATGCAAGAGAGAGAAAACCATAAATATTGGGCTCATAGCTTTAAAAATTAAAACAAATAATATGCAAAAATACAAGAACTGAAAGTCTACAGGTTTGAAATCTAACATCCCTATAGACTTATAATAATAAAGAAAAATAATATTGACTGTCAGTACAACTACAGGTAGAAAAAAAATATGTTCACCACATGCTTAGGGACATCAGAATGGTAATGTTGTAGTGAAGAGCTCTTGAGTCAACTATGCACGAAAGATAAACCTAGGAAGATGTGTCCAATTTGAAGGGTAGCTAGGGTTTTAAGTGTATCAACTGATAAGGAAATAAGCAACTTTCCATGGTTAAGAAGTTTTATTTTAGAAACGATGCCGCTGTTGGGGCATATATTACCTCAATTATTGAGGTAGCCTATAAAATTTAAGCTTCTAAAAATAACAATTAAGATACAACATTCACAGGAAAAAATTCTCAATGATAAAAGAGATCATGATGCATATATAAAATATACCAATAAACTCAATAAAGGGAAAAAAGTGGAAAAATACAAAATAATCATTTTAAAATCAATTACATATTTACCTATCTAAGAAATTTAAAATAAAGTTTTTGTACATTACTCCTTTAGCAAAAATATACCCAAAATGTGGAGAAGTATCAGAAATTATTTTATTTTATTACCAATATATTATAATTTTTAACACTTTGGCAAAGAAAACATAGCATTTGATAGCTTCAAAAGGAAATATAATTCAATACATAGAAAAAATATCCTTGGTAAATATATTTAACTGTGAGGAGAGAGAAGATGTTTGATATTTTGAATGATATCTTTAATAAACTTACCACAAATAACCCTAGAAATTGTGACTAATTTAACAGTTTTTCAATATTTGGAATAAGTGTAATAAATAACTCAATGTCAACCAGGATATAGACTGTTAACAACCACAATTTTTAAAAAAATTGGAAGGAGTAAAAATGTTCAAAACCTGAAATATACATATATATATATATATATATATATGTATATATGTATATACATACATATATACATGTGTGTATATATAGAGAATGTTGTATCTATATATATACACATATATAACCTCTCTCTCTCCCTCTCTCTCTCTCTCTATATATATATATACTAAATATATAAATATATATATATATATGTATACTAAATTCAGTCATGTACTTCAAAGGCTGAGAAAAATAAGAACAGTATCCAAAGCTCATCCAAAGAAGCACATTATAAAGATTAAAGTAGAAATTAATGAAATGAGGATAAACATACAATAACTCAAAGATTCATTTTTTTTAAAAAAAACAAGACAAATCTTTAGCCAATTTTACCAAAAAAGTTAAAAAAAATATGAAACACCAAAAACAATGCAATTAAAAATGGAAAATTAAAATGGACAGTGCAGTAGTCCAGCTTGTTAATAACTGCATTAAATATTTGTACTTGAATAAATTGGAGAATTTGGAAGAAATAGATTCCTTAGTGTATGAAGTACTAAAACCAAACCAAGACAATATAAAAAATGCTGAGTAAGTCAACAAGATGCAATTAAATTGAAACACTACAAAAGAACTCACCCAGAAAAGCCAATGGCCTGATGAATTCACTACATGAACTTCAAAGAAGATCTGGAGTACTTCTAAAGTCTGTCCTGGAAGCTAACATTACCCTGATTCTGAAACCAGACAAGAATCTAAACAAAAAAGAGAACAAAGAACAATCACTTTAATGAATATGAATTAAAATATCCTCAAAAAGATATTGGCACACAGAATACATGAAATCATCAAACAGATCATACATGACAAACAGGTAGGTTGTACATCCTAAAGGTACAATAATAGTCCAAGGTACTTAAATTCAGTAAATGTAATACATTACACAAAATCCAGGAAAGAAACCATGTGATCACAAAAAGGGGTCACAGCTGACACAGATAAAGCCTTTGATAAAATGGAACATTCATTCATGATAAAATATCCAAAGACAATATAGAAGGAATGTATTTCAATCTGTTAAAAACTACCTTTGATAATATGGACAAAATTAAATTAAATGGAGTTGTAGTGGAAATCTTTTCCTCTAAAATCAGATATAAGACACGAACTTTCACTTTCATCACTTCCATTTATTGTATTAGTCAAATATTAGCCAAAGCAATCACACAAGTGAAAGGATTAAATAATATGAATAGAAAAGTGAAAGTTCAAATTATCATTATTTGTACAATCGTGCTCTACCTAGAAGATTTAAGACTATTCCACCAGAAGACTCCTAAAATTAGTAAGCAAATTTATTAATATAGACGGATACAAAATCACACAAAATTCAATTAAGACTCTGTACCACAATAGTGAACTCACTGAAAAAAAAAAAAAAAGTCACAATAGCATTAAATTAGAAGTTAACCTAATTAAGGAAGAAAAGTCCTCTAAAATTAAAACTATGATAATTTTATAAAGGATATCAGATGAGAGAGTAGAAGTTGGAAAAATATCCTTTATTCCTAAATATACAGAAGTAATGTGATCAGGCCATATTCCCTAAGCCCATACATTGATTGAATGCAGCCCCAATTAAAGTAACAATAGATTCTAACAGAAGTAGAGATAACAATGCTGTAATTCACACAGAACTTTACAAGACCCAGAAAGTAGAAGAAATCCTTGGTAACAAGAACAAAGCAGGAGACACCAAAATCTCAGATTTGAAGTCACATTACAAAGCCACAGTGACATTACTGGCACAGGTCAGGTGTGCACTGTGGAATAGAATAGATGATGCAGAAAGAACTCCGGACACATTCAGGCACCTGATCTTCAACAAAGGGTCCACAAGAGGGTCTAGGGGAGATAGCTTTTTTGATGCATGGTAAAGGGAAAATTGGCTATTCACATGCAGAAGATTGAGTCCGGAACCATATCTCTCATCATTCACTGAAACAAAATGAAGCAAGGTTCTAGGTGTGAAAACAGAAACAATCTGCTAAAAGATAAAATAGCAAAAATTCTTGGAGACTCGGGAGTAGTTAAGGACTACATCCTATTGCGCATGAAATTTCATTAAGGGTCAACAAATGGGACAATATCAAATGAAAAGTTCCCGTGTAGCAAAGGAAAACAACAAAATGAAGAGATAATCTACAGAATGGGGGAAAAAAAATACTGCTAGCTATGCCTCAGCCAGAGAAGTACTATCTAGAATATAAAAAGAATTAAAATAGGGCCGGGGATTTAGCTCAGTGGTTCCGGAGCCTGTCTTGCAGGCGCAAGGACCCGGAGTCGATCCCTCGTTAACCATATACAATACTGGGTGTGGAGACTCACACCCAGCAGCAATCAGTACCACATACCACAGTGCTGGGAGTGGTGGCTCACGCCTATAATCCCAGCACTCAGGAGGCAGAGGCAGGAGGATTGCTGTGATGTGAGTTCGAGGCTGAGCTCAGGGCCATCCTGAACCACAAAGCGAGACCCTGTCTCAAAAAACGAACAACAACAACAAAAAAGAATTAAAATAAATAGACAAATAAATAAATAACCTCTCACAGTCAATGACCCAAATGAACAACAATTGATTGAAGTGAACAGATCCTTCTCAGAAGAAGAAATACAATGGCCAGTTAATACTAGGACGCATGTTAGTGCCAAACTCAATCATTCACATTTAGTGGTGTAGTAATCACAGTCCTTAATCTCAGCATCACACTTTCCAAATTTGACCACCTCTGGAAAACGAAGCCCCACCTCATCAGCATGAGGTTTTCAAGACATCTAAATACAAGTCACAATACTCACTCCAGAAAGAATGACTATCGGTAAGCTCAAGTGATCCAAGGCCATCTCTACTAGATAAAGAGAAGTAGACACTAATGATTAGCTGAGTGATTTTCCAGACCAGACTCATCAGTATCACTTTGGAACTTGGACAAGAATTCTTTTTTTTTTTTAATTTTTTAATCTTTATTGGTACATTACATATACGCATCATGATTGCACTCAAAATGGGGATTTGTACCAGTATAAGACACAACTTAATTCTTTTACTGAATCAGAAATCCAGAGATGGAGCTCTGAAAATTCCATTCTAACAATCTTCTTATGAATTTGACATTTGTTAAATACAGGCAGATAGGCAGAGTTGAGACCAATGCTGCTTGGACAGTCTATGTTATGCTTCCCCTGCAGAAGTTACAAGGTACTTTTTGACCCTGGTTGCTTCTGAGATACTTTCACCTTAATACACTCTCTGGTGATGGTAACAAATAGATGCTATCCATTATTTATATTTAAAGAAATTTACAGAATTCAAAAATAAAGATTCAATTTTCCTTCTACATATTGATCATTTCAGCTAAGCTAGACATCACAGACCTAAAGTATTTATAGTTCTGCAGATAATTTTCTCAATAGTGAGGCTAGACACAGTCTTGAACATAAAATGATATTGTATGTACACTCCAAGTACAGGAATGAATTCTTTTCCAATATTTTCTCACCAAACTATCTTTGCTGAGGATTTCACAGAAGATAGTATTCACAATGACTTCTTTGAGATGATCCATAAAATATCTGAGAAAGTTGAGAGTTGTAATATAGTTTCCATTAATGTCTAATAAGTGAAAAACATTTCTGCTTAAAAATTTAAATTTTTTCACTTTTCATATGAGAAGGAGTCATCTCAATCCAAACAAAATGAGTTGTATTTTAAAAACTCGTTTTACAAAGTCTTACAAACAACAAAAGATAAGGTTAAGATATTTGACATTTTTACTATTTTTATAGTCTGTTTCATATAATTATCACTTATAAAAATGGCAACATGTTGTATGAAGTTAACTGGGTACAACTTAAAAACTGCAATGTTGGACCCAACAACTGACCTTCAGAATGTTTCCTCTGTAGTTGAGAAATGAACCATAGCTCATCATTTCCATCCTTTATTAAGATTTCCAACAAAGCAGCTGAGAGATGACTGTTATCAAGGAAGTAAGAACCTGAAATAATTTTTGAAAGATTGGAACTCAAAGTCCTCTTCCTCTGAGAACTGTTCATTATTCAAAGCTGAGAGGGAGCTTTGAACTGAAGTTGCATTATACATGAGATGAAATGAAAAAACCTGAACATGGGAGATGATTTAGAAATAGTTGAGCAATTTGGATTTAGCAAGAAAACTATCAGGAAACAGATGAAGTTCTTATTAATGTCACTGAGCAAGATTTCATGTTGAGCATTGTTCATGTCCCTGTCACAAAACAGAAACCTTGGTTCTGATAATCTCATATCCTAGACAGTGATGAAAGTTAACACTAATAATACTTAAAGTTTATAACTTACTAAAATGTCAATCAGTTTTTTTGTCCCTTTTTTTACTACTTCAAACTTTTAAATGTCGTGATCGATATTGTCTTTCCCTGTTATATCTTTTCCTCTCCCTTCTTAAAACAGATGTAACTCAAAAGGAATCAAAGCTTCACAGTTCTCCAGATCATGTAATTGTACTCATTGCTTCCTTCTGCATGTCAAATATTTAAATATTCATCTAATACATAATATATTTGCTACTCTAGGCGATAAAATGCAAAACTGAAAATGTAGGACGTTTCCTGGCTTTCTGGTAGTTATTAAGTAGAACATCATATATGATAAAACTGAAAAATTCACAGTAGTAGGCAGTGCTATCATTTTAAAATGAGTCAGTGTAAGTGATACATACTGTTATAAACACAAACCTTATGTGGACTCTTTCTATTTGATTTTTTTTTTTTTTTTTAGGTTTTTTGAGACAGGGTCTCACTTTGTACTTCAGACTGGCCCTGAGCTGAGTTCAGCCTCAAACTCACATCACAACAATCCTCCTGCCTCTGCCTCCCGAGTGCTGGGATTACAGGCATGAGCCACCATGCCCGGCACTGTGGTATGTGGTACTGGTTGCTGCTGGGCGTGAGTCTCCACGCCCAGTATTGTTATGTGTTTACCGGGGATTGAACCCGGGTCCTTGTGCTTGCAAGACAGGTTCTGGAACTACTGAGCTATATCCCTGGCCCTCTTTCTATTTGATTTTTAAGACAACAAATCGTATAACTACATTTTCCTGAAGTGATATCTAGTCAGTGTTCTGTTGTTCCTATTGCTTGGAAAAGAAGAAGCTAACAAACAAAATATTAACTGTCTACCCCACTGCATAAGCTATGTTTCCTTTTTTATTACTATTATATTCTTTTTCCCCTCGTTTTTTACCCCTACACTCTTTCCTTTTAAATATTTTCTATTTCACAATATCAACAATACATACTACAACTCATTTACATCTTCATTTTCTCATTTCAGAGAAAAGATACGATATTTACACATCTGTAACCTATTTATTTCACTTATGAGGATGTCCTCAAGGTACACCCATTTGAATATGAATGACTCAATTTTATGACTTTTAATGGCAGAATAATACTCCATTCTATAAAAGAACCACATTTTCTTTATCCAGTCTCCTATAGATGGACATTTTGGTTGTTTCCAAGATTTAGTTATCACAAACGGAGCTGCTATAAACATGGATGCACAAATATCACTGTGATATGAATCTTTTAATCTTTTGTATATACCTAGCAGAGCAATGGCCGGGGCAAATGGAACCTCCAATCCTAGTTTTTTGAGGAATTTCCACATTGATTTCCACAAAGGTTGTATGTATATTCCCACCAACAGAAGAGAAAGCTTTCTTTTTCTCTGAAGCCTTGCCAATATTTGTTGCTGACTAATTCTGAAATAGCAGCCATTCTTTGTGGAGTGAGGTGAAATCTCAGTGTTATTTTCATTTGCAACTCTCAAATGACCAGTGATGTTGAACATTTCTTTATATACTTCTTAGCTGCTCTTCTTCATCTGAAA
Source organism: Petromus typicus (assembly GCA_004026965.1). Lineage (NCBI taxonomy): Eukaryota > Metazoa > Chordata > Mammalia > Rodentia > Petromuridae > Petromus > Petromus typicus. The sequence continues at coordinate 15,333 of PVIR01007498.1, read as the reverse complement.
AGTATCTGTTCATTTCAGATGCCCAGTTTTGAACTGGGTCTTTAAATTTGGCTGGGCTGATATTTTTAAACTCTTTATATATTCTAGATAGTAGCTTTTTGTCTGAATAACTTAAACTAAATCATTGATACTTTTTCTATATATTGATCATTACAGTGGGTTCTACCCAGAGGCACAAAACACAGATAAATGAGTGTCAATACTGGGGAATATTAGTTGTCACATATCTGTAAAACCTCCTTGCAGAGGTTACTAAGAAATATTGCATAATCTTCATAATGGTTTTCTTTCAAGTCCTTATTTTGGTAGCTTATCCTTCCATTCCTGAAGGGTATATCTGGGTTTAAGAGCTCATCGAGGCCTGAGGCTGAAGCTTACAATACCACCTCTGTGGGAAGCTGAGGGAGGAGCATCACAAGGTTGAGCCCAGTCTCCAAACTGAAAAACAGCAAAAGACTGGGAATATAGGAGAGTGTGAAGGCCATGTTTTCTCCTTCTATCAAATAGTGCACAGTTCTTACAGTCATGAGAGCATCAAAAGAGGCTTGAATGAAACTTGTTTTTTAAGTCACTTTTTCTCTTCATTATTTATTCTTTCGTGGATCCTATGAGTGGAGACGCTTCTGTTTTTTCCTGCCTTTGCCATCTAGATCAACATAGTCAATATTAATATTACAGTGGCACCTTTTACTCAACTACATAGTAAGTTACTAAAGTCTGGCCATTTCATCCACATGGTGGTAATTTCCTGGGGTAGTGTTGTGTGACACACTCAAATTCTGACTAGGACTTCAGTTTTAATGCCTCAGCAAAAGTTACACAGATGACTTACTGTTTTAACAGCAGGTCTGGCCAGATGGCCTTAAGTGTCCTTGCAAAGATTTTGCTGAGCATGTCCAACTATGAGGCTTATTATTCTGACTCTGAGTGGTTTCTGTAATTATTCTCAGGGGTAACTAAATAGGTCATGACCACAAAGAAGTGATGGCTGTGTATGCGATTTGATAAAAATATAGGGTGAATGTATAAATTTTTAAAAATTACCGTGATATATGAGATAACATCATTAATCCCCGTTTAAAAAAAATCACTTTGAACATAGTTATTTTGACGACTCTTGCCACTTTCTGCACCAGTTTTGGAACTCTTCTTTCCTGAACTTCTTTGTGATGTGTGATCTGAAACATGGCTGCACTGCCGAATGTTTAACAGAAACGGAGGCTGATAAACACACGATGGTGTGCCCTCTACCGGCACACCAAAGCTGTAACTACATGACTTTGGGATCTTCCCAAAATTCATGATTCCAAATGATCACGGAAAACAAATATGCTAAATTAATTCAGATTTCATTCCAATGGTTTCATTCCAAGCAGTCACAATGGCAAAATGAAAGACACTGAAAGAAGAGGACTTCCAGAACTGCTTCAGAAAGCAGTGAGAACCACTGACTAAGGAGGCTCAATGTGAGGAGAGTATTCTGCAGGAAATTAATACCAATATAAACTTTACAAAGGAAAACAAATTAAGTGTGTACTATATTTTTTATCAAACCCCATGAAGTATCCATATATCCAGGAAGACTGATATGACATTGTTAGGCACAATGTGAGATGTTAGTTCCTAAAGTGCTGAGCCCATGTCCTAGAATTTTCACTGGGGCCACTCAGTGCACATGCAGCCTGCCACCAGCCTGTCCACGTCACTCACTGGGAGTGAAATGGAAATGAGAGCGCAAGCAAAGGCTACTGACAATGGTTGCTGCTTTTGTTATGCATAGTAGAGTCTGTGGTCTCTGCTTCAGCATTCTCAACATTCCCGTCGCCCTGTACACATTAGGGCAGAGGACAGCACTATTCCACAGCAAGTAGAGTCAAATGCCATACTCTTCTTACATAGAGACAGTTACTGTTTCTTAGTTCTCAAAACCTGGGTCTCTTTTAGTTTTCCTTATTTTTATCCAATGAACTCTTATTTCACCCTACAAAAAATAAAATTGTTGAAAAGCATAAGAACACCAACTGATATCCAGTGTAAGATATAGAGGAAGTTAATTATTTTATGCACCATGTTTTCATCAAAATAGAAAATACTTTTAATTAACACAATGTAGCTCACTAATGTTCACCAAGGACCCATCCTGTAGGAATGAATGAAATATCATTCATATGCAGGTTATAGTTAAGAGAATAATAATCATGTTTTTAAAATTATATTGGCTTGAAAATAACATCAGTTAATGAGCTGCCTTTTCATTCCAATGGTTTCATTGCAATCCTGCAATTTACTTTAATTAAGCATTTGAGCCAAATTATAATTTAAAGGGTTTGCACAAACTGAATTAAACTGTTCAGCTCTTGAGTATGTTTTCATTTGAGCAGAGAATCTTGGGTTTTGTGAATAAACTCTATGCACTGACTTTGCAAAACCAAGTGCATTTTATCTATTCTTCCCACTGGTTTTTGGTCCATTTTGGTTCAGTATCCAAGTGTCCAGATGTTTCAGAAAATTCTCAGCTAACTAGAGATTACATAAAGAAATTGGTGCCAAATGAAGATTAAGGTTTCTTCCAAAAGCTAATGAGCATTTCTTGATGATTTCGCAATAAAACTTAACTCTGGATAAAAAATCAAATTATCAGAGATGTAAAATTTTGATTGTTTTAAAATATAGGTATGTAAAGTCATTGAACTAAACCTATAGTACGTAAAACATACTTGTTTTACATACTATATATAGTTGTTTTGAATGCGTAAGATATTAGGCTTTTTCATGGAATTAATTCTGTTTTATTTTTATTGTACTGTGGGCTTAAAAGTACTATGAAATAAAAAGCTTACTGTGACTTATATGTACTTTTCATGTATTACAAGTGATTTATTAACAGCAGTCTTCGTATCATTTAGCTTACATATTGCATGACTCCCATATCATAGGGAAATGATTGTAGTTTTTAAGAGGAAAACTAAATAAAAGAAGGTAAAGTTGACTGCTGTTTAAATTTTTACTTCCCCCTTTTATGTGCAAATATTTGATTATGAGGCTGTGTCAGAGAACTAAAAGTATTGGACTTCCAAAACAGTGTCTTAAAATATTCTTTTTAATGCTGTAATTTGCTGTGAATTATAACCAAAGGCTTCATTATCCCAATATTCAAATTATTGTCAAAACTTAAAATAAAAATAGTAGGAAAACACTTTGTATTGTGACCAAAAATATCAGCTAATTGATTTAAATTTTTCAAAATGAAAATCATTCATTTGATAACTAATATGTGTCCCTTTTCCTGGAGGTAACTTTGTCTTGTAAGTTGTGTACTGGGCTTTTTTGGAATGAAACCATTTCTTCTTTTCACCATTCATATCGCTGATCATGTATTTTAGTATATGTTTATTTCCATATAAGTAAATCTGAACAGTACAATGAAATTTAATAAATGTTCATATATAATGAAGTTAAAGAGTGAGAAAAAATATAAATCTGAAATTGAACCGGTGATATATTTGTCAAACTACATGGCTTCTCCTGTTTCTCAAATTCTTGAAGTGTAAATTTAGGGCATGAACTACAGCCTAGTATTGTGGTGAGAAGTGATCACTCATATTTGTGTGACTTGTTAAGTACTTTGTTACATATCTGCACTATGTATAAATTGTTTAAAGTTTTGAGTAAATTATCATTTTTGTTTTAGGTTTAATTTTAAAACTATATTCCTTCCATGATGCTTAAGATATTTTTCAGAGGCAAATTAACTTGTAAAACCAAATTTTTTAAAGTATAAATGTATCCAATAACATAATCAACTCACATTTCATTATAATCAAGTGTTTTCTTCATAGTCATATTTTATCATAATTATAACTCTTTCTCTCTCTCCCTACATATATATATGATTGATTTTATATATATGACTATATATATTTTATATATATGACTATATACCTATATGACTGATTTTCTTATTTCTTCTAAACCATAAAATAGGCTGTAGAAAAACGTATTATTTTTTGTACAGGAATTGTAACTTTATGTTTATATATATTATATATATACATTATATATAATATTATTAAATATATACATGTATATATATAACTTCAGTTAAAAGAAAACATTTCCAAAATGTTTTCATTTGCTACTTTCACTCACACATACTGGGTGATGCAATGCTGGAATTTTTGATTTTTACTTTATGGCATTTTTGCTTGTTTGTTTTTTTGGTTTTTTTGAGACACGCTCTCGTTTTGTGGTTCAGGCTGGCCCTGAGCTCAGCCTCAAACACACATCACAGCAGTCCTCCTGCCTCTGCCTTCCGAGTGCTGGGATTACAGGCGTGAGCCACCACACCCGGCACTGTGGTATGTGGTACTGATTGCTGCTGGGCGTGAGTTTCTACACCCAATACGGTGTGTGGCTACCGGGGATCGAACCCGGGTCCTTGAGCTTGCAAGACAGGCGCTGGAACCACTGAGCCAAATATCCGGCCCTACTTTATGGCATTTTATAACTCAGACGCGCTATTTCAGATAAGTTGTAGTACTTTCAGCCGATTTTAAAAATATTCAAGTCTAAATTGGTTCCAAAAACATCATTTTTTGTTTTCCTTTGTCAGCTTAAACTGTAACGTGAAGTCCTAAATCATTTGAAAGAGAAACCAAGAATATCTGAAAAAGTAGAATGTCTTGGTCGGAAAGGTGTTGCCTAGACGATGACTTTAAACTTTTTTACTCAAGAGCAAGAGGGAGCGCAAGGTGTTTGTTCCGACTCTCCGCGGTTCCTGTCTGCACCAACACAAAGTGAGCAGCAGAAGGCGCTTCACTGAGCCGGAGAGTGCGAGGTCATTCGTAAGGAAACACAGGATGGATCTTTGTTCTCGTGAACACCATCCTCAGGTCCCACCTAGAACCCGGATGCAGCTGGATGCCAGAGCAGGAAGGCGAGGGTGAGGTGAGAGAAATCGCCCTGGCCCAGATCACCCGAAACCCGGAGAGTGAGCCAGGGCAAGTGGCTTTCCCTGGCACCCATGACGATGTGCAAATGTGTGCGGACATCAGTTGTGTTTTATATGCAGAAAGAAAGAGAGAGTAAGCTTTTTGCTAATACAAGACATAAATTTAAAGTAATTATATATACTTAAATAGTAAAATATTATCATTAATAAAGTTATTTTACTGCACTCATGGTTTTATTATTTCTCACGTGCACTTGAATATAATCAGGGAACCAAGAAATCCAGTTTATATAAAACAGTCCTGCTTGTATCTGTTGTCTCAGAAAAATTGTAATTTATGTTTTATACTCACTTTGTTGTTGTTTCAGGCAGGGTCTTACTTTGTAGTTCTGGCTCCCCTGAGCTCACTAGATAGCCCAGGCTGACCTCGAACTCAGCAATACTCCTGCCTCTGCCTTCCAAGTTCTGGGATTATAGGCATGAGACACCACACCCAGTATTGTGATATGTGGTGCCAGGGTCGAATTTCAGATTGCCACGCAGACGCCAGAACCACTGAGCTAAATCCCAGGCCCTTGTTTTATACTCACTTTATACTCAAAGTATCTGTTTAGACTACATATTCCATAATCTATGATAAAACTATAATTATACTTCAGCTTAAGTGACCACCTAATATGCTTTGTCTCCTTATATTCCGTACATACATGTCATGTTCAAGTTGTATATAATGCACACCACTTTGGATCTTAGATTATATGATAAAAGTAATATTTTTGTTAAACGCTCAAGGGATATATATTTCTATGTCACTAGACCTGTAATGTAAACATGTCCTAAATATTATATTATGATTTCATTTAAAGCTATTGCCTGTATTAGTTTTTGAATTAACTTGATCAGTAAATAGCTCCATACACAGGAAAATTCCAGGATCGCTAACACAAGGAGGAGTGCTTTGAAGATTAAGCAGAGAGCTCCAATCTAGCACACACTTGCACACATGTGTCCTCCGTGACTGAGCTTCTCGCTGGAGTGTTCCTGTAGCCAGAGAAGCACACACACAGCCAGCTGCTACAGGTTATGTTTACAGTAGTGTAAAAACAACTCAAGTCCACCTTTGTTTCCATAAATCAACTCCACTGTCTGACTAGTCCTAACTTTAGTGGACAACAATAAACAAATTCTACTACCTAGAAGGGTTTTCTGTGATGTTAACTAGAGCAGAATGAACCAAGTACTTGATTGACTTGAACATTTTAATTACAGAAAAGCTGACTTGTTGTTTCTTAAAATGATTCTCTTGACTAAATATGAATGTCCAGAATTGAAAGCAGAGAAGAGACACCTTTAACTGTCCATGTGGCTTGGCATGAGAGGTACTGCCTCCCACGGGCCAGGAACTTTTTCAAGGGAATATAATAGATATTGTCACCTGGAAATAAATTGTGTCAACTGCAGTGCTCCTGATAATTATAAAGATTACTCACAGATGTAAGTTGGAGGACAGACGGAAAGCAGTAGAAATCAGATGAAATAGCCGCGCATCTGTTCCATGCTTCAGGAGCATCCTGAGTACATCTGATGCTCAATTAAATCATCATAATTATGATTTTGGTGCCACCTGCATAAAAAGAATATCTTCACTTTAATTATCTGTCCAGGTATTACTACACTGCTTTGCATAGATATGAGCAATTGTATTTAATTATAACACAATAAACACAATTTTAAAACTGCCTTGAAGATATTTTGTAAAACAAATAAAACAAACATTCGGTATTTATCTACTTTTATAAGAAGCTTTATATGAATTATGTATAATTATCATTAAATTAAATAATAGAAGTGGCTGTCTCATAAAGCCTTCATTTAATTAAAAGGGGAATGTTAATAGTGTAGTTTTGAAGCAAGCTACCATTATTAAAGATTGTGAGTTATTTATTTAACATGCATATTTAATATTTCGTCTAAGACTAAGTGGTTTACTAACCACCAAGTTGAACTTTAAGATGTAACAACAGTTTCTAATTCTGGCTGAGTTCTTGAACCTTTCTGATCTCCATTTATCCTTTATAAGATGGAGGGTCGATGACTCCTAATTATTACGATAGTTTTCTGGAATAAACTTGGCTAATAAATTTAAATATTTTAGAACAATGCCTAGCACCTAGGAAAAGATAGACATATATTACCTGTAGTTCTTAAGATAAAATTAAGTGAAAGAAAGCTTAAATAACATTCAAGCACATTTAAAGTTCAAAAGTTGAAAAGCAGCACTTAAATCAAAGTCCATGTCATTACGCTGGTCCTGCTGAGACTGCTCTTATGTTGCTGTTTGGGTTCCCGGCTTTCCAGTGTGTTCATCTGTGTAGCTCAAGCTGCATTTTGGGGAGACATCCGAAGAGACACTGTTTTTATTTCTTCCTCAGAGAAAAAAATTTAAACATCAGTATTTACGTCTCTGTGTAGAATTATCATCAGAACTATCTATCTGGCAAACTGATCTTATCATTTATAGATCAGAATACTATTTAATTTACATATTCCGTACTTTTATAAAAATACAACTAATTAATTGGTACAGTATCATATTTATTGAGCTGTGCTATTTGTATTTTGGCTATTGCTGTAAGTAGAAAAATTGCATATAGCTTAAGAAAGCACAAAATATCAATGACCTCAGAAGTTGGAACTTTACATCTGATGTACATAATGTTCATTGCTGGATTTAGTCTGCAGATGATCTTTATCATATAATAATTCAGTATTCAGGCTCCTTTCAACCATAGCTTCTCTCTTACAGCATCTAACACCTGAGTGTCCTTTCATTTTGGTGGAAAGTACAGAAATTAGGAAAGTTTGCATTATACTCACCTTCTCAACTCTTCCTTCTTTTTACATCAATACTCTCCAGAGTTTAGGGTCACAGTTTACTGGATAGTTTACCTAGCACCAGGTGCAAAGTACTCAGTTATTTTTTTTTTTAATGAAAGTGTTTCTGAGGTCAAATATCCAATACAATTTCTCTTTAGAAAATCAGGAATTAACATTTTTTCTCTGCCTCTTTCATTTAAACTCTTTCCCACATGTGAACTTCCTAACTTTTCATGGGAGAATTTGTACTTCCCCGGGAGAAGTTGTTTACCCAATGCCCCATAGAGTAATAATGAAATTTTACTGAAGTCCTCCAAGCAAAGATGAACAATTAGCCATTTCCAATCTCTAGGAATACCTGAATTGTCAAAATACTGCCTCACTTCTTGATAGATTAATTAAATTTGAGAGTTGACTTGATGATAATTATACTTTATCATATTTTCTCAGGGGTTCATATGCCTCATGTCACACAGCCTAGTCTTCTGAGACTCTTAGCAGTGCTGGAGCAAATCAGTTTAATTCCTTCATTTAATTTTTTAAAAAAGAGCTTTATTTTAATTTTAAAGAGTAGTCTTTAAACTTTTAATCTAAACTATGCACATATGTAAATTAAAATTTCTAGAACTCGCTGTAACTCCGCTGAGCATTGAATGCACAATTTATTAAAAAGTTGTACGTGCTTATTGAATAAGAAATAAAAATATTAAAGAGCTTAAAATAAATTTAAAGAAAAGTGTAAAAATAGGCAGTTCTATTTAGAGAACAGGGATCAAAGGAAGGTCTTAAGGAGGTGGTTAGAATATTTTATCTATAGATCTTGCTGATTTACTGCTTAAGGCTCTCATAAGTTCCCTGTGGCACAAGGCTCATTAGGCAAAGACAAGTCAGCATCCTGGTCTCCAATTTCCTCTCTACGAAAGTATAAGATTCTTAGACAAAAGTTTAAGGGTTTTTGGATCATTTTGTTTCATAGGTAAAAGAGAATAAATGAAATTTTATATGAAAAGTTTAATTTCCATCCAAATACTTTTGATTTAGTAAATGTCTTTAAGTCAGATAACGGATAATAACGGAAGTGGTGTTTTAGGTCTGTTATAAATTAGTTGGTAGTCATAATTATTGGTGCAAATCTGTGACTGAATTACTACTACACAGGAATGTGTTCTGGATAGTTCTAAATGTACAGCCAGATCCAAGCAAAATCTTGTATTTCAGCAATTGGAAAATATACTTCAAATTACTTTTGTGAACTTCTAATGGATACAATAAGGCACTGATGTTTTATTATTTTATACAATATTAGCTGCTCAAAGTGAACAAACATTTGACATGTAGGTATATGTGTTCCACTGTACTTGCACAAATAAATTCTAAAGAAATAGTTTAAAGTCAGTAGTCCAGCTGAAGTATCATAAGTTTTTTTTTCTAGGTCTATATCAATCTTTCCTTTATTGCTCTACTTTTCTTTCCACAGACCTCCAACTACTGTCAGCACTTTTTGTCACTTTTGTAATATATAACAACAGTATTTGTTCAATAAGTTGTAGTTATCACAATATGAATTAAATTACAGCAATGGAAATTTCAATAATCATAAGCTAATGCTCAATGAATATTAAGATCTAGGCACTGTGCAAACTGCCATATATTTATCATTTAATTGCATGACTAAAAATGAATCAGAGCTTAACGTAATTATCTTTTTTCTGACAAGTAGACAAAGCTTAGAGAAGTTTAGTAACATGCCCAAGGTTATAAAACTAATAATTGTCATATTTGATACTAGATACATTTCTATTGTAACTATATTATCATGTAGTTAGAAAGAAACATACTGTTAAGCTGAATTCTGTGAGAACTTGGATCCTTATATATCTACTTCCTAGTTATATTTTCATGTCAAATATTATGTGCCATTTTCAGTGAGCATTTGTAGAATAATTAGGAATATTCCTTACAATAAGTCTAAAATGTGCTATCATATAAAAATAAGTGTCAGTACGTCTCACAGGTACTCAAGTGGAAATCATGATATTTTGGTATCAATCTTTGTTTTTGTCCCTATTAACTCTTTAATGCATTTCCTTTAAACAATTTTACTCCATTGATTACATTTTCCCCCATTTCTTCTGCCTTTTGTTTTCCTCTGTTTCTCCCTTGACCAGACCTTAATTTCCTTATGTATCAAGATAAACCTTCTGAGTTCATTCTCTGGAGTTTTCTTCACACACAGATATTTGTCATACTTCGTAAATCAATTAGAACATATTGTTCTTTCTAAAAAAAAAGCAGAAGTAATATATCTGGATTGTTTTTTAGCAAAGCTTATCTATTTGAAAGAATATGGGAACTTCCTCATTCACTCATGTATGATCCCTACCGCCCCTGGCGGACCAGCTGGTCAACCGCTGCACACAGGTGTGGAGCAGAACCGGAAATCCTGAAGGAGAGCAAGGAAGTGGGAGAGGCAGAGGGGGAGAAGACCAGCTTTTCCTGTGGGGAGTGGCTGTAGCAGATCTCAAAACCTTTGAGAACACCCATCCTTTATAAAATCTAAAACCTAGGCCTGGAATTATTTTATTTCTTATTTTCTGCTTTTCTACTTTCATTCTCCCTTTCCTTTTCTCCAGAGTTTCTCTGTGGTTCTGATTTCCTAGGATGATAACCACAGATTCTATAGGATCATACACTGTCTTCCTTCTCACCTCCCTGACACACATTTTTAGCTGTTTTCAGACTATTCTTTAAACTATTTTTACACATACACAAAAGAAGTACAACATCACACAAAAATAAATCAGGCTAATCTTTCTAGTGGGCTTTATGATTAGAAAGTGTGTAAGGAAATTTTATGCAAAACAATAGCACATTTTTGTCCTTGCTAATGGTTAAGAGAAAAATTCAACTTTTGCATAGGTCACCCAATAATTAATGAACTTAAACTTATTTGTTAAATAAAACTTAACAATTTGTCTATCTCCTGGTCTATTATCTTAATTGGTGAGGGAGGTACTGGGAATCAAATTTAGTATTTTACACTTGCCAGGCAGATGCAAATCACCAGCTCTATCTTAATGTTCAAAGCTATGCCATAAAATATAATGATTCTTTTCCACTTCTGCTTCCAATGGCACACATTTTCAGCTATTTTTCTAATTGCTGAAAAAGGTTAAGACAGGAAAGCTTTATTTGGTCTATAGTTTACAGAAGTTTCAGTCTGTAGTGTGCTCTCTGCAAAGCAGGATGTCATGTTTGAGGGACATTGCAGAGGAGAAACAATCCACAGCAAGCAGGCAGGCGAGAGCACATCAACTCTTTCCCTGTTCTTTATATTTCATGCAGGATAATTTCATTAGGGTGACTGTAGTACTCATGCCCTTACTCCTATCCAAAATTGTGTCAAACCAATCAGTGGACTGATTACATAATCGCACACCCTTGTTCCTACCACCACAGGCTATGGATTCCTTCACCTCTGAAAAGACCCCTCATGACTGCATGGATCATTGTGGGGCCATTCAAGCCATAATGTCATGCAGAGAATCCTATTGATTCATATTTTCTAGATCCACTGGCATTTATAACATTGGAAAAAAATCCTTCTTGAATTGGGTTTATTACGAAGCTCTTTTCAAATATCTGTGCTTAACAGTGACACTAAAAGATGTTTCATGAAGGTATGTGGTTAACGTTTCTTCAAATATCTTGTTTATTGAGGGTGTACATACCATGCATTCTTCTGTAAGTTAAAATATTACATGATATAATTATCACTGAATAATCCTTCTTGAGTTTCTCCATTGATTCATCTCCTATGAATCCAGTGCATTCATAGGTTCCTGATCTTTCATCCATGTTTTGAATGGACATTTCTCTTTGTCTGTCCTATAGATTCACATAATCATGTTAATATTCTTTAGGTGCACTTTTCCATAGAACATTGCTATATTCCTTTATTTTAACAGCTTTTCAAAAACTACAGATAATTTTGATTTTTCTACATAAATATTTATAACATCTGAAATGAGGTTGGTTATATGTCCTCACTTGCTTAAATAAACTCTGGGGTTCAGTTTGAATAATAATAAGTTAGCATTTCAGTCAAACTTAAGGTAACTTTCCTATTTGGTCTAACACTCACGTCAGGTCATGCATACACTTTAACATCTGTAGTTTTTATTATTTTTTTCTTTACATCCAAGGATCAAGTATAGTGCTTGCACTGTGTCAGTGAACTGTAAGACCCCTCTCTCCCCACCCTAGGATATGGAATTTTTAAGAATGTGTGATTAGTGCTTGTGGTACCATCAGAGAACTAGGAGCCAAAGCCAACATAAAATTGTCTACTTTACTTCTAGAAGAAGATAGGATTGTGATAACAGGGGTGGGAAACAGAAACAGATATGTATGTATGTGTTTAGCAAGTTATGAACAATGGAAAGAACAACCTCCTATCTCTTTATTGCAGGAGTATCTCTCTCTCCCTCTCTCCCTCTCTCTCTCTCTCTCTCTCTCTCTCTCTCTCGGTGTGTGTGTGTGTGTGTATTTTCTGTGACAGCAGAGATTATTACTTTTTTTCCTTTAGTCTACCAGTGAGGTAGATGGTAATTAGAGGGTTTTTTTCTTCATGAAGACTATCTTTGTATTCCTAATTTAAGCCCAGTGCTGATGAAATATACAAATATATCCACAGTTATATAATAATAAATAAAACTCTAAAGGATTTTACATATCAACATTTAAATATTAGTGTGTGGTCAGCAAACAATGTCCCTCCCAAGACAACCATGTCTTAATCTGCAGATCCAGTGAACATGTTACTTTTAGACCAAAGGAACTGAAAAGGAGTCACTGAATTAAGAAAGTTGAAATGGGGAAATTATCCTAGATTACATAGTTGGGTACCATCAAGTGACAGAGATATTTACAAGCAGAGAACCACCTCAATTCTGGTCAGAAGGAGATATCAAAAAAAAAAAAAATGAGAAGCAAGGAAAAATGCTCCCTTGTGAAGCAGGGGAGGGGCTGCCAGCTGAGGTGTGTGGTTCTCTTCTGCCCTCACCACTGCCCCGCTGTAATATGGACTAATAGGTCAGAACCGCTTCAGCGTCCCCACAGCTCCTATCACCTTGGATACTCAGTAATTTCTCTCTTCTCTTACAAAGAAGTTTCTCCACCATCTCCAATGTACAGCCTGTGAGCTCTACAGAAACCAAGCTTATGTTAAAATATTAAAAACACTCAAATCATTTAGCCCGATTTATCTGTCTTTCTCCATTTGCAAATCAGATGAATTACTAGGTTTTTATTGAGGCATATCCCTGACACATTGATACCTTGATATTTCAGATCACCTAGCTTATCAGAGGAGATTATTTTCCAGCTTTCCTACTTCTTTAATCTTCCTCATAAGCACCACTCCTATTATCCTAATACTGAGCAACATCAAATACTATTATCCCATATTCTATTTTAGAATTATTATTTATTCCATGTTTACTTTCTGGCTGTAAAATTTAGATTCTGGAAACTCACCTATGTTAGGATGACTTTTAAGTCCATATTCTGACTTAATCTTCCCAAGTTTCTAGGAAAATATTTTGTTTATTTGACAAGGAGCTGAAAGATCACATTTGCCGAATGATTTTGTATCTGTGATAGTGAGAAGTTTAAGAAAAATATAAAATTAATTTGGGAGTCAGATGATGGCAGACTGTGCTGGTGAAACAACTTGAACTGAGTAGATAATGAAATATCATCAAGTGCTTTCTAAAAAGATATCAACTTAGTGGACAGTGTGCCCTGTGAAAAATAATGTATTAGTTTATTTTAGAGAAATTGGATATAAAATAAACTCTTGATAAAAAACATTAGCATAAGACATCAATGTACAGAATTAGTGACCTAAATTAGGAAACTGGAAATATAAATGGAGGACATGACTTTATGGAATTTTTCAATTACATTCTATAATGATGAAGAACAGTTGGGATGTGAGATACAAGGAAATGAGAATCAAGTATGTTGTTTAAATATTCACTTATGCTGAAAAGGCAGAGTTTACTAAGGGAGAGGTTCCAGTTTGGCTAGGACAAGTGCACTTCACATGTATTTCTTGAGCCTGATGGTTGAGGCTTGACTCCCTACAGACTCAGAGATCCTCAGGGGCTTGAGCACACTCATGCTCATGCGTTGAGCCCTGTTAGTGACCTTCTTGACACCCCCACCCTTTGTTTCTCATCCATGGCCCCAAATCCTCCCTAACCCTGCTCGTGCTGCATAAGCCCCCTGCTCAGGAAGCGCCCCCCTGCTCACAGAATTCCCTTATTAGGCAAGACCTTAGATTAGACCAATGGACTCTCACCCCTTCTCAGCCCTCACCATGTCCTCTAACTGTATATTATATAAACACATGTAAACCTCATTAAAAACTAGAAGCATTCCAGAAATTTTCTCCAGGGTCTGCCTCGCGACTCTGCACCTGATTGGGAGACCCGCTAAACTTCACAAAGACAACAGTAGACCAACGCAAAAAACCTTTCTTATTTTATTTCACATAGAAGAGCAAAACTTTTTTGTGAAAAAACTTTAGTAGTCAAATTGAGGAAGAGAACATTCCTACTTGAAACACAGATCAAGAAATTGCTCAAGCTGATGATGGATGCTGTGTAAATGAAAGAGGCTCTCTAGAGGGAAAGTTTCAGAGACAGCATGCTGATCATAGATTCCTAGAAAATAACTACACCTGTGAATAGAGGAAGAAATGATGAGTAGAAATAAGATGATGACAAGGATCACAGAAATAGGACACAGCATTAAGCCAGCCTGAGGGAAGAGAAAGCACTAAAATTAGATTAAGGACAACTAAATAAAAGTTGAGAAAGATAAAAATATAAGAGCTAATTTAGAGAAGAATTTCAAACATGTAGCTAATTTGGGCAATATGAAATATTATCATTGAGTCCATATTTTTCCATTCATTCAAAACATATCTGTTAGAATAATTATGTGAAAAGTAAATGAAACTTTTGTTTGTTATACAGTATGTATTGTAAGTCAACCAAGTTTAGTGCTGTTAAGAGGGTCCTCATTAGGTTTCAACAATGTTTTATGAATTCAGCTTGACAGGATTGCATCCATCCTGAGCTGTAGCTGCCATGATAATTGAAGAGTAACTCTAGTGATTTTTGTCTGTACACTTTCCCAGGGTACTACACATAGACTAAACTGTAGGATGTAGGTGGATCTTTCAAACTAGATACTGACAAAAATAATCTATATTTTTCCTATTAGCTTAAGATAAACTATCTCCCAGCTCATAGAATGCCACTGGTGTCTGACCTGATTGTGGGGATCCACTCAGCCTAGTCTTCCACTCAGGAGTGTGTTGCTCCTAAAAGCTCTCTAATAAACTGTTTTCTGTGCTTAATGTCTGCCTCTTCATGTGGTACCTTGGGGCTGAGCCTCATTCAATGGGATAAGTTTGTTATAGAACTACTTGC
>PVIR01007497.1:0-60709 GCA_004026965.1 Petromus typicus | reverse complement strand
TCCAGGCAACTCTAAGATTCTATCCAGAAAGTTATCACCAAGAATTTAAAAATGGGGTGCCAGGGATTTAGCTCAGTGGTTCTGGCACCTGCCTTGCAAGTGAAAGGTCCCAAGTTCTATCCCCAGTAACCACATCCCACAGTGCCAGATGTGGTGACTCACACCTGTAATCCGAGCACTCAGGAGTCAGAGGCAGGAGGATTGCAGAGTCTGAGGCTGAGTTTAGGTCCAAGCTGAACTATAAAGCGAGACCCTGTCTGAAAAAACTAACAACAACAACAACAACAACAACAAATTGGTGAGGTTATGGGCTGGGGAGTTAGCTCAGTGGTTCCGGCGTCTGTCTTGCAAGCGCAAGGACCTGGGTTCGATCCCTGGTAACCACATACAATACTGGGCGTGGAGACTCATGCCCAGCAGCAACCAGTACCACATATCACAGGAGACAGAGGCAGGAGGATTGCTGTGATGTGAATTTGAGGCTGAGCCAGCCTGAACCACAAAGTGAGACCTTGTCTAAAAAAAAAAAAAAAAAGAAAGAAATCTTTCTACAATGTTGGTGGGAACATAAGCTAGTATAGCCATTATGGAAATCAATAGGGAGATTCCTCAAAACACTAAATGTAGAATTCAATTTGACTCAGGTGTACCTCTTCTGAGTATCTCCTTGAAAGAGCTGATGACATCATATTACAGTTATCAGTACATAACCATGTTTATTGCACCACAGTTCCTACTAGTCAAAATATAGGAGCAGTTTGTATACCCATTAAAGGTGGATATACAAAGATAATGTGGAATATGTACAGTAGGGAGCACTGTGCACCCATACATAGGGTATCAACTTTAGTCATTTGTAGGAAAATGTTGAGTCTATAATTCTAAATGAAGTAGAACAGACACACTATGTGAAGTGTCACTGTTTTCTCTTATAAGGGAAACCCAATGTGTGAGTAATTTAAAGAGCAAACACAAAGACAGATGATAGGAAATAGGGAAATAGTTTTTGCATAGATGAGGAGGGTTTGGGGTTGAGAAGAGATCAGAGGAAGTGGAGGTCAAGGAGAAGTAGAAAAAGATCAAGATATGATATATATATATATATATATATATATATATATATATATATATATATATATGTTCACTGTGTATTAAAAACATATACTAATAGAAATTGTTGTATAGTGTTTAATGAGATTATATTATCTCCAGGGTAAAAGCAGATTAATACTGAAACCATCTCTCCACATCACGTGGCCACTGTGCAAGAGGAGATCTAACCCAGCCAAATCTATGTAAATCCTTTTTAGCATCTTGATTTTCAGATTCAGGGAAGGAGGTCAGTACAAACGAAGGCTTCTGTGGCTCTAAGGAGCCTTTCAGCTTCTCACACCAAAAAGGGCCCGGAGGAGTTTTTCAGATTGTATTGTCAAGTGGTCTAGAATCATCACATATTAACAAGACCTATTTTAAATTCCACTTGCTTCTTTTGATCCTATCCAAGGTATTAATTCCACAGGGCAAGGACTGCCTCTCCCAGTCCACTCTCTACGAGGTACTCAGAATCAACTTCTGAGCTGGAATAGTACTGGAAAGAGTGGTGTGAATTTGTTTCTTAAAGTATTTTAAATGGTACAGAATGATGGTTCTTAAACAGTATTGTGCATGAGAGTCAACTGAACAGGTCAGGACAGAAGCAATGGCTAAAGTTGCCCACTACAGTAGGACCTGTGGATACACATTCCTGACAAATGTCCAGGAGACATGTTTGCTTCTGGCCCATAATCCCGCATTAGAAGCTCTGGCCATTATTTCTCTTTTTTGTTTCATTAGGACTTAACCCACTTAAGGTTTATTCAACAATGCTAAACTGCCTTTTCATCCCAATTATATTATTAGTATGGTACACTTAGTGGCAATTAAGATCCCTTAGATCACCCTTCATAATGATTTGCCAACTGTCCCGATGAGCTATTTAGAATTCCCTGAGCCTATCAACAGATTTTTCACACTTTCGATTGAGATGTTTTTGATCTCAAGGATAGAAGCTTCCAGGAGCAATTTTAATCAGTCATTTTTATCTGTCACTACACCAACGCAGGAAGGAAGCACTTGTGAATGTCGTAATAATTCAGTGTGAATCCTAAATAAAAGAATAACCAATAGCCCAAGTGAAGCTTTTTAATCACTTCAAAGCTATTCCTTTTATTTATTGTTTATCGTTATGTTTGAGAAAGGCTTATCAAGTTTATATTTTTTGGTGATGGTTTTGCTCCCAGCTGGGGGAGCTTCAGTTTCTAGTTGCTTTTGCTACAGTGGAAATGGATTTGATCTGTAGCCCATCGCCCTGTCTCTTTCGATTAGTTCAGCCTACGACTAGAGTTGGTGCTGTGCGTACTCCGGGGCCACAGGTCATGACTCAGTCACAAACTGCCTCGTGAATCCTAGCAGTTCTTCTTACCCTGAATGCTCCTCCTCAAAAGTAAACTTAAAAGAACCTCAGCCAGTAGGAGATGCCATGGTTCTATACCCTGTCCTGTTTAATCTCCAGAGCTTTGTAAATGTAAGGCACTTTTCCAAAACATCTGTATGTATAAATGTGTATTACTGCAGAACAGCATTTCCACAGAGGAGGCACAGTATCAGCTGAATCGATAGCAAGTCTACTGATGAAAACCTCAGATCAATGTAGCTGGAGAACATCGGTGACCCTCTGGAAGCCCAAGAATCTCTGCAATTATTTTCTTGTGCACTGAGGATTGTGCTTCAATAGCCTTTTAGAAAAGCTTATTTATAAAATAAATATATTGAGATGAGAGTCAAGGATACTCAGGAAATACCACTGTGTGCTGGGTGTTACACTGGGGATCTGGCCTTTGCTCTTCATAGCCACCCCTCATGGTGGATATTAATATTTCTCCTTGGCTTGGGTTGGGTTTCACTGAAAGGAGACTATGAGACAAGCATCTGAATATAAGGGGTTTACTATGGAGGGAAAGGGGCATCACTGGGGGCAGGGAGTGAGATTGGAAGGAAAGCTATCAACAGCTCCCACTGGGGGTGTCTGAAGACTAAAAAGTGGCACATGAGGAATCCCGCCAGAGAAACCAGGGCTTATGAGTTGTTATGCAACATCTCTCACAAGTGATGGCTGAGAGCTGCTGCAGGGGGCATCGACTCTGTAACACCTAGCATGCCCTGTCAGTGGGAATGCATGCGCCAAGTTCAAGAGCAAGTTTTCGTCCAGGTGTTAGCAGTTCGGGAGCAGCTCAAAGTGGCAAATGAAACCCCAGTCATGACTGATGCCACATACAAGTATTGCATTCTCAATCATGTCTGAACACCCCAAACCTTCCCTGGGAGTTCCAGAATTGAGTGAAATTTTGGATGGAGAGGGCACAAGGTATTTGGGAATGGGACTTCTCTGTTTCTTCTGCAGAGCATGGGAAGATTCCCTAAAAATCAGCAATCTGTGTGGCCATAACATTCTGTGATAAAACCAAATGCCATTAGTAGCTGAATTTCATATTGCATAGCAGCCCCGTGTTTTCTGGATATTTCATTGATTTTGGAAGCTCTTGCCCCATGATAATCTAACTGTGAAAGGAAAATGAGAGCTTCAAGCAAAGAACAAAGGCCTTTCTCTATGGAAGAATGAGCCCTCTAGAGCTCAGCTAAGATCATTCTCATAAGTAAGTTCTGTGTAAGTATTGGAGTCTCGCCTCATCCCTCTGCTGCTTTTTCATTGTGACAGACACCCGCTCATCTCCAGCCCTTTCCCTAAGCCTCATTTTTTGTGGCTGAGGTGTTCTTTGGCAGAGCCTTCAAATGAGATTTCAGTCTCAGCCTATCATATTTGCTCACTCAGTGCAAGCAACAGAGAACTAAATATGAACTTTGGTAAAATCCTATTAATAATTGATGAATAACACAATTTCCAGGGAGTAGAAGGCAGCACATGAAACAAAATCCCACATCACTTAAGCTTGCAATAATCTGTGAGAATGTTCCCCCGGCTCGTTTGTGTCAGTGACTACGAACAACACGCACAATCAGTCCTTTCAAAGTCCGTCTATGACTATTACAGGTCTGGGGCAAATGATCAGGAAACTTTGGCTGATAACATCGCAGCATTTTCCAGGTAAGAAAGTATTTTATTAAAATTGTAGATTAATATTACACAGAGTCATTCTCTCAAAATAAGATCTAGAATTGAGCTGATGATATTGAATTTTTAGTCGAGATCTGTGTTTCACCAAGAGGGGAAAATCCTCAAAGGGCACGAGAAGTCTTAGATTCTTATCTTGTTTAAAAATATTACAAGACTCAGAATTTTGATATATTGCCTGAAAAAGTGAACCTACATTGCATCATGTTTAACTTACACAAAAAAATAGTTATAACTTGTAATGATTCCTTTTCTTCTTATAGTGAGTACTCATGCTCACCAGGTAGGAAGCAGAGTTAGGGAAGATAGCCATCTTATCCGGTTGAACCGCACAGGATTATTCCCTCAAAGGTTCCCAAGCTGTTGGCTTCCTGTGTTATTTTTCATTTTGATTATTGTTGTCTAAACTGTCATGTTAGATTTCCGTATGTCTGTGGAGTGTTAATCTTTCAACTTAGCGCTTTCATCTTTCTCCCGAAGTGCTTCTTCTCTCCTCCCCAATTAGTTTTCCCTTCACTTCCGTGTTTCAAGGCACAAGATGGTGAGTGTCACGGGTTTGTGTTTTCTGTCTGTAATAAAAACAAGAAGTAAAATAACTTTAAATGGTGCTTTTTTTTTCTCTCAGCAGATAAAAAAATGATTATTTGTTGAAATAGGGGAAAGTGTACTATGTACTACACCCTTTGAGCTTCATCTATTTTTCACTATATCCCTTCGTAATAGCAATGGGTATTGTAATTATTCATTGATGATAAATTAAAGAAAAAAGAAAAGCACAATATATCCAGGGTGAGAGAATTTGATTTGCTTTTAATTTTTTTCTTTAATCTGGAACAAGAGTACTCAAAATCACTTTTCAATAAATGAACTGGGAGAACTAAAATCACTGTCTCAATGGTTCACTCCTCAATCCTGGCAGGAGCTGGAAAAGGATGTCCAACCCTGTCACCATCCCCATCATCTTTGACTCAGGTGCTCCCGGAAACCCAAATGAACTCCACAAATCCCAGAAGTCGTGAGAGTGAGAAAGAGTTGAGGACCTGACATTGTGAAGGATTTTTTCCAGTTATTGTTTAATATTTTGGGCCTCGTCAAGGTTGTCTGCTCTTGGAAGAGGCCCTTGCTCAGACTCACGTCAACTCTGTTCAGTGGGGAATGTGCTGTGTTTTCAATGATCTCCTGAAAACTGTGCTTTAGTCCAAACCAGCCACTGCAAGCTAAGAAATCGGAGGCCCTTGACAATTGTGGGGCTGGTTCTCAACCTTGCTCCTGGTGGTCACTGTCTCATTTTTATTTAGCTTTCCTCAGCTTTAAGCTCCCTGCTCTGGTTTTAGACAATTCATTAACTTGTGTTTGTAGCAGTCTCCATGGCTGTGACTGGATTTCCTATAAGCTTGAGATTAAGTCACGAGCTAGAAGGAGAAAGTTCCCACCTTGAGAAGTTTGCATTCCAGGGGAACTTTGATGTCCAGAGTACTGGTGGTGAATTGACACATCCAAAGGAGGACTCGAAGAATGAGCAAAGGGATGTAGAAGAGCAGATGGAGCACACTGACAACCTCAGAAATTCTAGACACTTAGTGAGGCACAGAAGGCTAGAGACAGCCGAGGCGTGGCCAGGAAAAGACTTGGTGGCTAATGTGAATTTGAGGACATTTCTGCATATGGACTGAGGAATTTAGGAGCAAAGCACAGTTCATGGCCACTAGGTTGCAATACCACCTTTTCCATGACACTTTATCAATCTCTTTTCCTCAGTTTTAAGGAACAGTAAGTCAGCTTTGCAAGACTGTCTCCAATGCTCTTTCTGTTATCAAATTCTTGAACCCAGCTATGTCAATGAGGACTGGTTATCTGTCTAGAATCTCAAGTACTCTTTTGCTGTGTCACTTGGCGGGAGCCTTGACTCTTCTTGGATCATCTAGTGGGTCCCCTGGAGTTAAGAACAGGTTGTCTGCAGGGTTGTGGTTTTGGGTTGATAGCAGGAGGGAGACCAACCTGAATATTTTCCATTCGGATTCACATAAGCACCGCCAAACAGCTAAACCTCAGATAACTCATTGTGACATGGGTTAAGGCATTTCAAAGACAATTATGAAATTTCTATGCTTCCCCCTCCCACAAGTACAATGAAAGGTCACTCTCACTGACAGCTTCTATCTCTCTGTGCTCAGATCTGATGACCACCTTTTAGAGTTCTGAAGATGTAGGCCACTTATGGGACCCATCATTTGCTTGAAAACATTTCTGCGTAAGACTTGGGATCCAAACATCATTATGACAAAAATTACGACAGGAAAAATAAATGGAAACACCCTGAAGAATGAAATTTCCTCCTGCAGATCTAACAAGGACAGGGCAAATGGTAGCTTGTCACATGGCCTGACATGATTGGAGTTAATTTGAAAAAGAATAGTACATGGATTATTTTTTATACTGTAACTCATACTAGCTTCTTGACCATAGTCTACCCATATTTTGAGGCTGTTGTGAAAATTATTATTGGTGGAAAATAATTCCAGTTTGGGTGCTTAGAAGCCTTTGTAACCTCAGATCTGGTAACCTCCTTTTCTTTCCCATCTCAACACCGACTGACTGTGGACACAGGGTGGTTTCCTTTTTAATCACTCATGAGTAAAAGAGACACTGTCCTCACTTTAATAGTCAGGAAACAATATGAAGCTACCAGTTGCATTGCCAGTATTCTTTCTCCTCAGAGGCATACATGTCACCGGCTAATGTCGTGCAGTCATCTTTGCACCATGTTTAAAATGTTTAGAGTAGAAAATTAAGGTGAAGAAGCCAAGGCACAGTGTGATGTGATATTATAGGCTGCACAAAACTAGAATCCACTGTGGTCAGGTGGTGGAACCTGTCAACCCCGCAGGGAAAGTGATGATTCCGAAGTATCTTCAAGCAGCGGCCACTTCCGGGGAGCCTGTGTATCTCTTGATTTCTAAGTAAGTTAAAGCTGAGGCCCTTGGGGGATGTGAAGCTAGCCCCAAAGTCATGCTAAAGTGTCGTTATCTTTGCTGTTTCCTTTACACAGCCCTCTCTTCTTTTTTTTAATCCTTCATAAAAAGGTTGATTATTTCGTTGGCTCATTCAATTTCGTTCACCTTGATAGCCTTGTCCCTAGTAGAAGCTCTACTGGAGCACAGTGAAAGTTCATAGTGAAGCACCATGTGGGGTAACAGTTGTACCCTAAAGTCATTACACTTCAAGGTACAGTAAGAAAGGGAGGACTTGGAAAGCTTCCCGAACTGTCTAGCAGTTATTTTCGCTGCTGTTTGGAAGATGTCAAAACGTGGGGGATTCAGAGCGCGCAGATTCTCCCACTCTATTGGCTTTTGCTAATTTTACCCAAGCATTGCCTTTTGTGCATTGGTGGAATCGTCTGTAACACGCTTAGACCAGAAGTCTTCATGAAGGAGGATTCCACGGTTATTAAGGTCGCTGTGCCACCTAGTGGGCAAATATAAAACTGCCTGGAGAGAGAAGGATGGAGCCTTGCTTTATAAACGGAGTCGTGCCCTTTGGAAAGGTCACTTCACACACACACACACACACACACACACACAGCCGATGCCCTGAAGCTTTGTGTGTTCCCTTCATAAAAGCTTTCATTGTCTCTCTAAGCATAAGTCAATATTAATGCCTTCCAAGGCTGGCATGCCAATGGCTGCCACTAAAACCTTTCTCTCTCATTTTGGGAACACACTTAGTGATGATTGGTAATTAAAAAAACAAAACAAAACAAAACAAAAACAAAAACAAACTTCCTTCAAGGACTCTGCCTCTCCATCTCCAAAACGGAGATCAAAAAATCCTGCGGTGAGGGTGAAGGAAGAAGAAAAGGCCTCTAGCAACAGAGCATGTAGTGTGATATAAAATAAAGACAATCACAGTGTTCAAAGGAACAGCGTAGAATCAGAATAAAACTTCTTTACTGTGTTTTTCAGAGGCTGGATGTTTTTACTTTCTTGTGTGAGGAAGGGTTAGATCATGCACCCTTAGCTGGTTCGCAAAACAACCTTTAAGGCAGAATTTCTCATGCTATCGGAAATACATTCCTGTTAAGGAAATTTTCTTGGTTCCTCCAGTTTCTAATTACACTTCTAATAACTGTATTTACTTTAAAAATCTAAATCTCTCTGGAAGCAGAATTAAACCTGTGAGTGCCAATCAGATATGTATGTGTCTATCATGGCAATTTTTATGCAATGCTCATGAAAA
Source organism: Petromus typicus (assembly GCA_004026965.1). Lineage (NCBI taxonomy): Eukaryota > Metazoa > Chordata > Mammalia > Rodentia > Petromuridae > Petromus > Petromus typicus. Next base: position 52,305 of record PVIR01007497.1, on the reverse strand, counting down.
ATTAAGGCTATATTTTCTTCAGTTTTAACTGGTTACTAATGAGAATAATGGATTCAAACAAGCAGAAGATATGAGTTTTGCTGAGAGGAAAGAGAACCAACTTTCTTCTTAATCTTACTAGCAAGTTTTTGGTCATTGATTATTAGTGAACTGCACTCCAACACACACACACACACACACACACACAGAATCACAGAAAAAGCTATTGAAAATAATCTCCAGGTGTTCAAAACTTACTCAGCCAATCATGCCTTTTTTCACTTAAATACTATTGTTGATGAAAATGTTCAACCAGCGCCAAGATTTTGAAGAAAGCAAATTACAATTTTGAAAGTGATTCCCTGAAACTACTACTACAGAAAAAGAAGATGAAGTGGATGTGCCATATCTTTGTAAACTCTAATCTAACTTTTGTGTCTTTGTATACCATCTTTAAAATGGGGCAGGTGAAATGAAAACTAGGATCACACGGAAACCTGCATGGGAAAGCTTGTGGTGGTTTTCTTTAGATCAACTCCACACTGGAAACAGTTGAAAGGTATCAGGAACTGCGGATCACTTACTTGGATTTAGGGATGTCTGACCTGCCCTACGGGATCAACTACTAGGAATACTGCACTAGGATTATTGACCGACATCTGCTCTGCCCTACTGGGATCTTCGGCTACAGGGATTATTGCGGATATCCGCCCTGTTTTATACATGCTAGGATTTGGGGTGTGAAGGCTTGGTACTGAATAAAGGTGAGGCGAGCTCAGGGTATTGGGACACCGCCTGCTGCTGCTGCTCAAGCAAGCAAGGGGCCAGCCTGGGCTCAGCCTTTTTCTCCAAGGTTCCAATTTTGTTGTTTGTTGTTGTTAAGCTTTTTGCTGTGGGACTCACGGGGGGACTGCAGTTTGCCATGAGGGTTCTGGCTGCGCCCTCTTCCCTTGGCTCTCACATTTGGTGCCCAAACATGGATTTGGATTCAACCCACGGGTGAATCGCCTGTGAGACGGGCTCGAGGTAGGTGGAACGGCACAGGAGGGGCGCTTGTCCCGCAGAAAAGTGTCTGTGTGGGAACAGATAAACAACCTATGTGCCCTGGAAGGTGGGATGCGGTTACAGACCAGGAAGCACAGACTCCCCCTACACACAGCCGCAAGGCTGGATCAGGCATGCAGTGTTCAGGGCCGATGAAGCCAGACTCTAAAGTTTGCACACCGCGTGACTCCATTTTATTGTTCCGTGAAGCAAAACTACGATGTCAAAACGCGTTCCTCGGTGGTTGTCAGAGGATGTAGGAGGGAGTGTCACAGAAAGAGGAAAGGAGGAAGTTTGGGGGAAATTAGTGAACTGCTCTAGATCTTGACTGCTATGGCCTTTAGGCCACTGTGTGCCTTTGTTACAATTCACAGAACTGTACAGTCACATAGGTGAATTCTACTGGATGCTTATTAGACTTCTTAAAAATACCACTTGGGAAATTCAGTCCTTCTAAAGGGTGTTTTTTTGGGAGGGAACGGCAAGGTCTTTCTTTGTAGTTCAGTTTCTTTCTGGTCCTGAACTCAACCTCTAACTCAGCAGTCTTCTTGCCTCTGCCTCCCGAGTGCGGGGCTTTTAGGCGTGAATCACCACGCTTGGCTTTGTTGTTTGTGCTTATTGGGGCACACCAGGCACCTTGAGCTTGCAAGGTAGGCTCTGGAACCACTGAGTTAAGTCCCCAGCTCAATCTTTTAAAAGTTTATTTATTTATTTATTTATTTATTTAGGTTTTTTTGAGACAGGGTCTCACTTTGTAGTTCAGGCTGGCTCTGAGCTCAGCCTCAAACTCATCACAGCAATCCTCCTGCCTCTGCCTCCCGAGTGCTGGGATTACAGGCGAGAGCCACCACGCCCGGCACTGTGGTATGCGGTACTGGTTGTTGCTGGGTGTGAGTCTCCACACCCAGTATTGTATGTGGTTACTGGGGATCGAACCCGGGTCCTTGCCCTTGCAAGACAGGCGCCGGAACCATTGAGCTAAATCCCCAGCCCTCAATCTTTTAAAAGTTTTTAACACACACACACACACACACACACACACACACACACACACAGTTGTATTTATTAATGGAGTACTATGTAATGTTCAATATAGACTTACATTTTTTAATGTTCATTGTCATATCATTGTTAACTTTCCACCCTAATAAACATTAAAATTGCCTCTCTAACCTTTAAACTAACTTACTTGATAGGAAAAAAAAATCTAATAATATATTTTCTTTTTAATTAAAGTGTCATGTTAAAGCTTTAGTTATGTTTTGAAATTGTAAAACTTTTTTTTTTTTTTTTCAATTCAGGTGGAAGCTGTACCCCCGCGTCCTCCGGAATGTTGCCGAGGTTGACCTGTCCACTTCCATATTAGGACAGAGGGTCAGCATGCCCATCTGTGCTGGGGCCACCGCTATGCAGCGTATGGCGCATGCGGATGGGGAACTTGCCACCGTGCGAGGTGAGGTCTTAGGATAGGAGCAGAAAACAGGTAGCAGACAGCATCTTCCTCTCCACATGCATCAAGCAACCACCTCCCTGGTGCGTTTACACTCAGGAAAACAAATGCGTTCATTCTTCCGTCAAAACACCTGTTTGTGTGCATCTTGTTCCTTTATATTCTGGCTGTTATATTCTAGGCAAGGTACTCTCGCTGTACCTGGCTTCCTTGACCGCGAAAAGGTGATAAAAATAGTTCCAGCCTCATAAGGTGATTGTAAATCTGTGCATGTACAGAAACTGCTCAATTAGTGTTAGTTATATGGTATTATGTCAACATCTCAGAAGGGTGAAGTTTGAGGAAAGACTCACCCAAGGTCCTGTGCAGGTATATAGTAAGTGACAGAAGAGAGAGTCCGCCATGTTGCTACCCTATTTCAAATCCCTCCTGCTCCCCTAATCAAAGTGTTTTGCACAAAGAAAGTACGAATCCAGTGATCCATGCTTTCTTCTTGTGGTGCTTGTTTATGCTAGAGTTATATTCCCAAAAACATTTCCAAATGCTTTCAGAGGGAGCCAAGAGAAAACCAAACATGATGTAAAGAAATCTCTTGTTAGTTTATTAACTTTTTAGTTCCCTAGCAACAATGAGTATTGGAAAACCTGTACAGTGATCTCCACAAGTTCTGCTTTGGAAACTCTCTGCATACATGTTGGCGATGAATTCTCCCTGATGTCAATGAGAATGAAAGCAGGAAATGAAGGCGAAAGAGAATAATTAGAACAAATTTTTAACACATTTGTTGTTCCTAAGTCTAAGGATTTTTGTGGCTTCCCCTTTCTTCTTGAAAGGCCTGTTGTGGGCACAGTGAGACTGTGTAGGGCACCCTGAGGCCAGAATAGGGCGGCTTCTGTACATCTTAGACAACATGTGGATAAATGGTCTTGGGACTCGGGGTATTTGTTTATGGTTATCATGAAACACAGGCAGGAGGAGAAAACTGGGAAGCCTGGAATGGGTTTAGGTCTACTTGAAATTAAGGAAGATGCCATAGGTGACAACCAATGAAACCAAAACAACCAAATGAACATTAAACAAACAACACTCGGGGCTCTAAAATTTTTATCAAACCAAAAACAAATGGTAAATTAAGAAACTACAGGATGGTCAAAGATTAGTACCTATTCTTTTAAAAGAGCCCTTTATATATGAGGAAGAAAATAACATGTCACTCCCCGTGGCTAAAAAGATATAAATGAACAAAAGATATCTATACGATATTCAGAATAGAGACAAAATTTCTAATAAATTAAACACACCATTTCACTGAGAAGCAAAGTAATAGAAATCATAACTACATGCTTTAATATCAAGATGTTAATACAGTATTTTCACATTATACAGTATGTTGAGTTTAGGGAGAACATGCCTTTCTAAACACGGATGCAAAAAGTGTAAAGTGGAATAAATATATTGACATGTATGTCAAAGTCCAAAAAAATTAAAAAATAATTAATATATAAAATTATAACATAATATAATTATAATTATATAAAATAATTACAATTTTATAAATTATCTTTTAATAATTATTTGGTGGAAAAATACTTCTACAAGGATCTTCATTTGTTATTTATTTTTTTGAGACAAGGTTTTACTTTGTAGTTCAGGCTGGCCCTAAACTCACTATGTAGCCCATGTGAGCCATAAATTCACAGAAATCCTCCTACTTCTGCCTCCCTAGTGCTGAGATTATAGGCATGAACCACTATACCTGGCCATTTATGTTGTTGTTGTTGTTATTATTATTATTATTATTATTATTATTATTATTATTATTATTTGACAGGGTCTTACTTTGTAGTACAGGCTGGCCCTGAGCTCAGCCTCAAACTCACATCACAGAAATTCTCCTGCCTCTGCCTCCTGAGTGCTGGGATTACAGGCGTGAGCCACCACACCCGGCATTGTGGTGTGTGGTACTGATTGCTGCTGGGTGGGAGTCTCCACGCCCAGTATTGTTGTATGTGGTTATCGGGGATCGAACCAGGGCCCTTAGGCTTGCAAAACAAATGTGGAACCACTGAGCTAAGTCCCCAGCTCAATTTATATTCTTTTTAATAGGAAGAAAGTGTGAAAATAAGTCTCAAAATTGGACATAGGTTTTGTTAAAAACAAAACAGAAGCTCTGTAAATAGAGTTAAAAATTTTAAATGGTGGCATAGAAAGAGTGTAATGGCATAGGACGTGGTTACAGTTTAATATTTTAAAAAGCAGTTGCCAACAAAAGTGAAATATATTTAAAGGTGAAGATGCCTGCTATAGTTTGCAACTATTCATGTGTGACGAGATTACTCCTGATATTATGTCTGAATTTTGTTTCTAGTTTATAAAATGTTTTCTGGGTAATTTTGTAAGAAGGAAACAGTGGGTTGGGCCGGGGAGTTAGCTCAGTGGTTCCGGCTCCTGTCTTGCAAGCGCAAGGACCCAGGTTCGATCCCCGGTAACCACATACCATACTGGGCATGGAGATTCATGCCCAGCAGCAATCAGTACCACATATCACAGTGCTGGGCGTGGTGGCTCACGCCTGTAGTCCCAGGACTTGGGAGGCAGAGGCAGGAGGATTGCTGTGATGTGAGTTTGAGGCTGAGCTCAGGGCCAGCCTGAACCACAAAGTGAGACCCTGTCTGAAAAAAACCTAAAAAAAAAAAAGGAAGGAAACAGTGGGTGAGCAGGAGTGAGGGAGTAAGGGAGGGTTTCTCAGACACTGACACCCAGCAGTCGATGGACAGTGCCCCAGTCCTTAGGCCAGTATCACTAAGGCATTTGAAAATACCATCACCTAGAAGGACTGAGTCTCAGGTGTCTACAAACGTTACCAGACATTAATACACCCTTCTTTACTGGCTGTTTCTCCCACTTTTCCTTTCTTTCAACTCACTTTGAGGTCGTAACTAGTACACACCACTTGCACTCATATCTTTCTGTCACTGTTGTCTTTTAGAGGAATTAAAACCAAGATAATAGTTAATGGAAGGCCACAAGCAAATTTAAGTCAACCTGTAGAACACTCATAGTTAGAAGAATGCCAAACACTCAAACTAAGAAGATCCTCATGGAATTAAGATGCTATTAATGGATTTGTACATTATGATTCCCAGAAAGAATGTGGGAATCTTTCCAAGTAAGCCTAAACCTTGGAAATACTGTGAGATGTATGGGAATTATTAGGGAGGGATTTCTATCACTCTATTAATCTGGCCCCTCCATTGTGTAGTTTCCAGATATGTCATTGCTAAAAAGGAAGAGAAATGGGGCTGGTTCCAGTGATCAATCACTCTGAAGAAAGTGTCTGCATTGTCAAGGTCATTGGGATTAAGGGAGGGCCATTTGAGTCCATAGTAAGTGATCTGGCCTGAGCAATTAGCCTATGACTCTAGAACTTTCTGGATGTTTCTACAACACTGTTGCTTTATATTCCCAGTGGGCTCTCCAGAATTCTTCACAAAGTCCAGCGATTCAGGTCCTTTCACCTTGACCTTTCATCACTGTGTCCCAGAGGGAACTGGGCCCAAGGACGGAGCCGTACTCTTTTACTGCTTCATGGTTGTAGAGTAACCAATGCAGTTACACTCTGTTACGTTTAAAGTGACCAGGAATAGAAAGTTAGCAGACAAAGTACACCCAGGTGGCCAATGAATTTAAGTTTTAGATACATAAGAAATCATCCACAGAGTGTCCTGCATGTCTCCTAAATCTGGCAATCTTAAAATAAGAGCTTTTATGTTCAGGGATTCTTATGGAGATTCATAAAATAAATTCTTGAAAAATAGGGCACATTGTTTATTTTCCCCTCAGAGCCCAAAATCTCCCAATCTTTTTCTTCCCACACATAAACACTCACTTTCAGAAAAGTACACTCCATTTACACCTTAGTGGGAATGAACATTACTCTTTTTCCCTGCTAAAAATGGTTTGTCTTAAACTTTATGCAAGGGCCTCAAAAAACACCATAGATTTGGACTTCGAAGGTTAATGTCCACAAAGGGATGGAGCTAAGAGGACATGAAACAAGTCCAGCTGTGGAGAAGGCACTGAGTCCCAGACTGTAGGCTCCATCCTGGCCATCCTGAGAGGGCCTGCTCTATCCCAGAGGGGGCAGCTACATCTCAGCTCCAGCTGCTCCCTGAAGGAGAGAGGATGTGGGGTTGCCAAATCTTTAAATATTTTAAGAGAAGCCAGAATTCTTGACTTTTATGTCCAAGCTCCTGGTTTTTATATGTTGGCAAATAAATCAAAATTCTCTAAAACGCTACTTGGGGCAACAGTGTATGGGCCAAAGCAAATACTTTTTGTGGGCTACAACTGTCCCCTGAGCTGTTCAGCTGGGACATCTGATTTATGTGGAAATTCACCGCTAACGGGTTTTGCTTCTCGTGGCAGGTCATTTTCACTCTCTAGGATTACACTTCCTTCTGATAGAGCGAGCTGCTGAAGCAAGGCTGGTGGTTTGCATACCAGGTCCTGAGGGGAGCAGGGTTGCTCTGAGGCATCGGAGAGAACTTAGTTTTGTCACTAAGCAGACAGCTGAGGCTTACAAGAGATTTCTCTAAAGATATAATTCTGCAGCTAAGATGATAACAAAGAACAAATTCACTGTGAGGAAACTGCAGTAATAAGACCAAAGAAAGTGGATGATCTTTATGCCCTACTCCTGTTTTTTTAAAAGTAATAAATAATTGTATTCCCATTTAAAAATACACCGAATGCAAACAAGAGATAAAAGACAGTGCTGCCCTTCCTTATTTTTCTGGAGTTCAAGTCCCTTTCACTACATTTTAGGACACTGGCAAGTTTAAGTGGGGACTGAGACTTGGATTTTAGTTCCTCACACTACTTTCTCAAATTACAAGAGAAGAGGCAGTTATGTATGAATCTGTCTGCTGCTGAACATAGAAATAGATATTAATAAAGACTGCATAAATTCTGAAAATGATAACAACATTATGCAAAAAATGATGGCCAACATTTACTGAGCAATTAACATGCTAAGCAATTTAAATTTATTACTTTATCTTTTCTTATTACTTTCTTAAAAAGTGTGCACCCAGATCACTGAGAGTCACTCTTCCGCTGCGAGTGATTTGGAAGCTGGGAGGCTACTAACTTTGCTCATGGTTGTTAGTCATTTAGGCGACTCTCTATATCAATCTTGGTAACTTACTGATATTTTAAAATATTAACTGTGGCAAGAACACTAAGGCAAGATCTATGCTCTAGTCCTGAAATATTAATTACAAACATAGTCAATATTTATAGTTTTATCTTTGGAGCTGTCATAGAAAATGAGACTTGTTGGGAAATGTGAGCCTTTTGTGAAATTTAGAAGCACAGGGGAAGAATCTTGAATTATTACCTTAGAATTCTCAATATACTTTTGAGTCAGCAGAATAACTGATGAGTATTGTATGGGAATTTTTATGAATTAGGTACTAAATAAAAGATGTGTGCCAGTAAGTTAGTTAATTAACATTTTAACAATTGGCAATTGTTATAAAGTTTAACCAGCTTATAAGTGCTTGTTAGTAACATCCATTTGAGGCAAGTAGATTATTTTTAGCTATAGATTTTTCAAGTTTTATACTTGATGTATGGAAGGAAATAGCAATCATTGTCATAAAACCTAGTAGCATTTAAAGTAGATGTGCGATTAGGTTCAATTTCAGTTTTGTGAGATTAGTAGACCATCTCTGATTTTTCAAAGAACCAATTAATAAGATGTTCCGTATGCTATGGTGTTTCCAAACATTACTATGGGGTCTTTCTGGTTTTATGTACAGTGGCTATAATAAAACTTTTCTTTATATTCCATGGAGCTATATGAAATCTCTTTTACTTTCTTTTTAAATATGGGAAATCAAAAAAGGGGCAGGAATTCACTTATCCTTATTTTTCTGACTTGTTATGTTGACACGCGCCACATGAGGGAGTGCTGGGACCTCATATATAAAGACAAATTAAAACCCCCTTAATGTGTTCCAGGAATGCTGAGCATATTAGCAAATTCTTATTAAACTGTCAAAAAAAAAGTTTTAAAAGAAATTCCAGTCCCTGGATGCAATTAGAGGCTACCACACAGGATTTGATGGGCCATAAAACCATTAAATCTAAACACTTTCTTTTTGAGGCTAAAAGGCCGGAACATTCCAAAGTGAAGTTGTGGGACCCGGCTCTGAGTTGACCACCTATTGAGGTGCAGGTGGAAGAGACTCGAAGCGACACAAAGAGCCATACAGATCCCAGGGAACTAGAGTAAGGCGGAGGTGAGAGCTTTAGTGGTCGAATCTTCTGGATTTTCTGAGATTAAGGGATCAGCCTTAACATTGAGTGAAAAACCATTCGACGGGAAAAATTGTCATTTCCTTTGCTATAAACTCAAAGAATGTATTTGTGAACATTTTATTGATTTATATATTTATATGTTGTCCTAGGTGACTGAGTAGATATAAATTTTAGCATACCTACTCAGAAAATATGCCCATTATTTTCAATTTTGCCTAATCCAGGGAAAAGACTGGACTGGCTTTGAAGGAAAACTTTCCTCTTTATGAAGTAGAGTGCCTTTTCATACCAGGTGTGATGTGTGGACTTTTCATCTCTGTCATCACTCCTCACTTCAGTCTGCAAGGTGATTCTCACTGGCCTTTGACAGCGACAGAGAAGGAAGCCCCGGAACAAGGAGGTCTAATGCTATTCAATGGCGAAAGTGGGCCTTGATTCTTTGGCTACTTCCCTCTAAAATCCCAGCTGTTCATCTTGTCCAATACTTTGTCTGTGTTTACTAAGAAGAAACAAAACTATGGAGAAGAGGCGAAAAAGAATTACTCAAAGTAGAGTGAAAAAACACTTAGAAGGAAATGTGTCCTTGCAGTAAGAAATAAAGAAATCAAATAGCCCCAAATTGAAAATCCCACCCAAATCAGTTCATGTTTTGCATACTTGTTTCATAGTTAGAACCTGATTTTCTCACAGTGAAAAGAAGCAGGTTGGATACACATTGTATACAGATATGTATGTGCACATATTACATATACATACATGTACACATACATACTTGTGTATGTGTAGTACATGTTTACTGCACTATATTATACACAGATGTGGTTTGGCTTAACAGTGGGGTTATGTCCTGGTAAACCCACTGTAAGTTGAAAATAGACTTAATACACCTACCCTCCCTGAGCACCATGGCTTAGCCACACAGCTTGTTGAGAGCTCTTCACGCTCATGGTCCCTTCGCTGGCTGGGAGCTGGAGCTCAGCAGTGTTACCTGACATTGCAAGACAGTATCAGACTGCATACTATCAGTCTGGGAATATTCAAAATTTAAAAATTGGAATATAGTTCTTATGGAATGGATATTGTTTTTGTGCCATCAAAAGGTAAAAGCAACAAGTTAAACATATAATTTGGGCACATCTATATCTGTGAAGTAGGTAGCTCAGCTTTAAAACTGTCTGTACAAATTAAATTTTCACTTTGATGAAAATAGAATCCAGGTCAAAATCACTCACAATGAGATCAACTTCATTAACCAACATCAAGTGACATGAAACTTCACAAGCTACTGGTTTGCTTTCCTGAGAGCATGAGATTGCTTCTTCTCTGAATTTTCAGTGTACCTGAGGATGGTAAACTGTGACAGTGAGAACTCAGTGTGTGTTCCATACTGAGGTCATTAAACCATGGGAGGCTGACTGATGGTGTCAGGGCCGACCTTGATTCTCTATGACCTTCCAGTTATGCCAGAACCAACAGCTCCACCAGAAGATGGGATAATAACCTGAGAATCACAGCAGGAAAGCTAATGTTTTAGCTCAGTGCAGGCTGCTGTCCTGGGACCAAGTAGAACAAGACAAGGAGGTCTAAGATGTCATTGGGACTAGTTGTTCTTTTCACATATTTCCATGTACTACCAATGAGTAGTACCATGTGACAGTGTGGTCACTCAAGATGGTACTGCTCCAGCTTCGACAATGGACCAGCATGAAAGTACTGGAAAGAGTAGACCTGGTTTCCTAACCTTTCTTGAAAGGATTTAAATTGGTTAAGTTCCATAAATGGTAAATTAAGATTTGTTGGACCACTACTAAGTATTGCAAGCATAATCATAGTAGAAGCTTTGTTCTGAGGTCATAGACTTCAGAACTTTATTTTTCCAGGAAATCTCCATAGTTTTACACATTCATGTGGTGATATTTATCATATCTCTAGCAAACCGGTGAACGATAGTTTCCATGTGATGAAAGGTGGGTACATGCAGTGGAAGTTATGGTGCATATTTGTGCACGCGCTTCAGTGTGTCAGGCCTTGAGCTTAGAAACACACAACTGCTGGGTACTTTGTCATGGCATATTTTCCCCATTACAAAACGACTTCCTGTGCAGATGACAAAATTCGTTTTCTCAACAAAATTATTTTCAGCGCAGCTGCTTTGGTGACTAAGTTTTGCAGCAGCATTTTAATCAAATGCACCTTACAAAAATAAAAACCCTAGGCCTTTGAACAAATTTCCCCTTTCTCTTGCTGCTTTTTCCCTTTCCCTTTAAAAACATAATTTTGGAAACTCAATTCTCCTTTCTCATAGAAAAGAGTGAATTTCAAGGGAATAATTTCAACCCAAACTAGCACATTGCTTAATTGTTCGGGTCCAGTCTGGATGCACAATATGTCCCACATGAATTAATGTTCCAAGTAATAGGTATGTCTTCCCACTGATAAATTGTTCTTCTCTGTAGTTGTTGGTGGTGATCTTCTATATGGATATCATTCTGAAATAAATCAGAAACTTTCCATGTCATAACTTCTAGGATAAGCTTTCAGTTTTACCTGATGACTCCACATCCTATTGTAAGACTGCTGGATGTGACCTGAAACATTTGGAAGTTGTTTTGTAATTGGTAAATTGTGCCTCTTCAGTTTTGAGTAACCTCTCTTTTTTTCTCACTTCCACCATTTCATTTTATATATTTTTTTACGCATGTTGCCCATAATCTGAAATTTAGCCAGCTGAAAAAACTCTGAATAGGCAAACTTGAACAATACACCTGATGACTATTAAGTGTCCTGCAAAGTTGTAACTCTAATGCAGTTTAATTCTTTGACTTGAAAAGTAAGAAGACATCAATGCATAAACAAATGCAGCTGGGGAATCTGTACCCTTCTCTGGAAGGAAAGGAAAAGAGAGGAAAGACAGAGTTATTGACACAGCTGGAGAGGGACAAGCCATGTGGCAGCCATCACCGAACTCCTGCTGTCCCTCACTGGTCAGTTTCTCCCTCTCATTTTATGTAAGTTCCTATCATTGGAGGCCTCTCACTCATATTTTACTAATTTCAATAGTCCTCATGGAAGAAAATATCTATCTAATTAATTCTAAATTGTGGTTTGAATGTCAGCTACCTAAATGGAGAAACTTTTAAGAAATGCTATCATGTCTTATAACAGAGCAAACAGGTCAGAATCTTAATAGATCGACTTGGTTCTGATGTGCAATGAAAGCCTAAGAAGGCCTGGACTGAACCTGGTCCAAACATTCCTGATAGTCCCTAGTGAGGGCAGAGTGAAAACTTCAAGGGGGAAGCATGGGGCTCGTGACCTTCTGAAGACCCTCTGAGGATTCTGTGAGATTTCAGGATGACCACATGAAATGAGAGGAAGTGAGTGGCAGACTCCAGATCAATATCAGACAGAGATGTATTCAGAACAACTCTCCACAGTGGGTTTGGCACAGACGGTCCTCGTGTGTGAGACCTGAAAATGTAAGTATATAAAGGATTTCCTATGCTTTTTTCTCCATAACCCAGATAATCTAGGTCAGAAAGAGAAGTTCTCATGAGGCTTGATACATAAAACAATGTAGTCAAACTCTAGAAGTACAGCTTTTCTCACTTATACGGAGCATGCTTCCACTTCACGTTGTTTTACAAAACTATTCACCTGTTCCCACCACTTCATATGAATGTACTGTGGAGTGTATCTGCATTCTTACCTGATAGGGGCTGATGCAAACTTTAGGCATCACCCATGGGTTCCACAGTGCAGTGCAGGAAATGTAGCAAACCTTTCACTGAATGGAGGTCCAGGGAGGCAGACCTGCTCTTACCTTATGACAGCTTGTTATGGAGATTTGTAGTATTTCCCTCCTCTAGTGCCTATGATTTAACTTTAAGAAGCTTCACTGGTAGGTAGATTTTGGTGGATAACTGTCATTCTGTAAGGCAGGAAGCATTAATGTTTTCCACCAGCCCACAGCCTATTTTGGGGGCCAGGAGATGGACAAAGGGGATGACAAGTAACATTATTCTTTCTTATTTCCATACTATTATGTTTATAGTTATATTCCAGTTAAAAGAGTAGCAAAATAAAAAATATATACTAAAACCTTTCAACTCATTTCTCAGGTTGATGAGAAGTGATGATGAGATTACTGGTTGATGGTTGCATTGTGCAAATACTGACAACTCTTTGAGATTTTAGTTGCTTTTGTGGGAAGTGGCAGTAGAGAAAGGCATGTATTTTATTCTGCTTCCTGAATTATTTGCCATATCTCATCCTGGGCTCTCTGCTCTCCATTGAAATGTGTGGCCTGGGAATATAAGCATTATCCCTTTCAATATTTCCTACATATAAAGCTTTTACAGGGAGCTCCTTGTCCTGGAGAAGATTATTTTCTCCCTTAAGAACTTCATTCTTAATGGCAATGGACACATGACATTAAATTTATAAGGGAAAAAGATTCAGAAAAGGTTTATCAAACATCATAAACATTAAGGAGGACTTTTTATACTACCTTCCAAAAAGGTTGTACTAATTTACATTTCCATGAAAAAGGTGTGAGTCCTCTTCTCTCTATATTCTGGCCAACCACTGTTATAACATTTGTGTTTTTGATAAGTCATTCTAACAAGTGGGAAGAATTACCACATGGTGATTTTAATTTGCATTTCTCTAAGGACTAGAAGTGTGGAGAATTTTTTAACATTTATTTGTGCAATTTATACCTTTTCTTTTGAGAAATATCTGTTCAGATCCTTTGTCCATTTGCTCACATTGTATCCTTGGTACTGAGTCATTTGAGTTCTTCATATATTTTGAATATGAGCTTCCTATCAAATTTTTGGTGCACAAATTAGCCTTCATTGTGCGAGCTATTCCTTTGCTTTTCTGTTTCCTTTGTGTGCTGAAACCTTTTACTTTGATGTGACCCTTTAAATGGAGCTAAAAACAGAGTGACCGTGTGATCTTGGGTAAACATTCAAAGGAACTGAAATGTATATGTCTAAGGGAAATCTTCATGTCCGCACTCATCTCAGCACTATTCACAGAGCCCAGATATGGAAGCAGTGTAGGAGGCTATCAGTGGGTGACTGGATTAAGAATATGTGGTATATGTATACACTGGAATATTACACAGTTTTGAAAAGAAAATTCTGTCATTTTCCACTTCATGGGTAATATTGGAGGACATTTTACTAAGAGACTAAACCAGGCACAGAAAAAAATATTTGTGAGTTAATTATATGAGAAATCTAAAAATCAACCTCATAGAAAAAAAGAGTAGGAATATGTTAGGAGAGGGTGCAGGTAAGGAAGAGGATGGAGAAAGGAAGATATTGCTCAAAGGCTACAAACTCTTAGACTAGTGGAGTGTTAGAGATCTATTGCCCTGCATGGTGTCCACAGTTAGCCAATAATGTATTGTGTATTTCCAAAATACCAAAAGCACAGATTTTATTGTGCTCACCACAAATAAGTTGGATGTGTTAATTAGCAAGATTGAATTTTGCAGTGTTATATAGATTAAAATATCACATTGTACCTCCTAGGTATACACAATTATTGTTTTTCAATGAAAATACATAAGAATAAACAAATACATTAAAAATTATGAAGGAGGGCTGGGGATTTAGCTCAGTGGTGTCAGTGCCTGCTTTGCAAGAGCAAGGGCCTGGATTTGATCCCCAGTAGCCACATACAACAATGCTGGACATAAAGACTCATGCCCACCAGCAATCAGAACCACATACCACAGTGTCAGGCATGGTGGCTCACATCTATAATCCCAGCACTTGACAGGCAGAAGCAGGAGGATTGCTGTAAGTTCAAGGCTGAGCTCAGGGGTCAGCCTGAAATACAAAATGAGACTCTGTCTAAAAAAAAAAAAAATATATATATATATATATATATATATATATATATATATATATATGAAGGAGCGCTGACTGTGGAAAAAAATGTTAAGAAAATAATGTTAAGAAACTCAGGTCTTTGGAGGGTGGATTTTGAAAATTTAAAAGCTAATTTGAACTTCTTTTTACATATCATGAATTTTCTCACATAACTCTGTGCAGGTGTTTGATGTCACAGTTCACACTAGAAGTGGTCACAAACCTGGCTTAGTGGACTGTCCAGCAGTGCTATGAAGTGGGCAGGTGGCTGGGCTGAAAGCCATGGTGAGAGTGGACTGTGTCTCATTAATGGCAAGATGGCCTATGCTCCAGGCCCTCTCACTCGGTCCGTCACACCGCACCATCCTGGGGAGCAGTTGTTTGTCTTCCATGCGTCAGTGCCTGCAGCCTTCCCACGTCACAGTGCATATATCTTTTATGCATTTTCCTTATCCCAGTCCATAAGGTATTGCTGTACCTCTAAACAAAGATGAGAAAGAAATACTAAACATATTAAGAAAGTCTGAATAAATGTAAAACATCTTATAGGTTAGTCATCCAACCTTGAAGATGTATTGTAGGGATGATACAAATAAAAGTTGAAAAAGTGAGGAAATTGAGACCTATGTGTCACACGGGCTCATGTTCACTTGGTGTTTTAGGTGCCTGTGTGGGTTATCTCTGTAATATGCTGAATACAAAAGCAAGATTTTTAAGCTTGGTCTAGCATTAGCAAAATTCATTATAGGTAGGAGCAAGGTCTCACCATCACAGTGAGAGTCTTAGCTGTGGGGTCCCTTGCCAGGGCCTGTGGAAACACACCTGGAGTCTTCTGCGACTGTGTGAGAAATAGCCACAGTTTGGAAATAGAAATGGGAGCTGGCTCCTATCCTGTCTACAATGACATCTGATTGTTCTTGCCCTTAAGAGCAGGAGGCTAGAATTGTATCTGTGCAAAGTGATATGAAGAATGAGTAGTGAGACATAACTGAATGCACATGTGCCATCAAGCACCAAGGAGAGACAGCTCTAACTGGAACTTTCTAACAAAGTCTGGTGATGGAAATCTTAATAAAACTTTAAAGGCTTTAACTTGTATCCCCTAAGAGCAATATGCATTAGGAAGTTTTCTATCTTAGGCAAAGGTGATATTTGAAGTACTGAACTGGTGCAGCAGAGGACTTTCACCAATTAGCAGCATTCCTCTTTGGCAAAGCTGTAGCTCTAGGTCTTCAGACCTTTAGTGGCTGTGGTTGCTCTGAGGTCTGCCAAGGATTCATGTGAAAGTTGCTGAGTTGTGGAAATGTCCAGTGATTCCTTGGAGAGAGAAGGGGGTTAGCAGTGCATTAATGTAACCTGGGAATGAGGCATGTTTATTCCACAACCATGGTGAATGAATTCTAACAAGCAAAACTGATTGTGTATGCACTTGTATTTGCTAGAATTCTTTAGGGTAACATAACTGATAAGAATATGTAAATTATGAAAGAGTATTTATTAAAAGATTTACAGGAGTAGAGACCAGATAGTCCACAATGGCCATTTGTACCTCAGAGATTCAGTAGTTGCTCAGGCCCAAAATTCTGGAAGCTTTGAGAGAAGAAATAAGGTCCTCTGGTCCAAGGCAAAGAAGTTCCCTGGAGTCTGTGCTCCAAGTTCATCCTGAAAGAGTGAAGAAGCCAGAGTCCAGTGATCACAGGCTCTCATGGTGAAAAAGAAAAATGGAGCTTTTCACATGCAGGCTGACTTCATCTTTCCCCCCTTCTTTCTTCTTGGGCTGCCAGCCTATAGGCTGATGCCTCTGCCAATTAGCATGGATATCCCACCCTCACTTGTCTGGCCTCCATGTCGATCATTTTGGGACCCACCTCCACAGACATCCAGACTTGTACATTACTAATCTGCTTGGCATCGTCTAACCCAGTCAAGTTGATGATTAAGATTGACCATCGACCTAATGTGATGAGAAGGCAACTTGTTAATTATCTCCTTGAATGGCAAAATCGCAGGCTCCCTCAACTCATTCGAGTACAAAACTGTTCAAATAATGGGTATGGTTTTCAATAATTTTCTTTTATTGTATCAGATAACCCAAAGTGTATGGAAATCTCAGCGATTAGTAATAGCTTGCTCCAGGAAGCATGAAACCTTCTAAAACTTTCTCTTCTTTTTATTTTTTTTGTGAGTAATAATTTAGCCTGGACAGATAATATGTAAGGAAAGGCACTGATATTCTCCCATCCAGAAGATGTCTTGCAGTAAGTCTGTTAAATCACTAATATTTATAGAGGGTCAACAACTGGAAACAATGGTAGCTTAGAATTTTGGAGACTCTGACTCCACATTTTAGTCTCTGGAGATTCAATTTTCAAAAAGCAAACATGGGATAGGAAAGATCTCTGGTACTAGATGTATCAGAAGAGGTAGCCACAAGAAATAGCTGGCCTGGACTGTCCTCCCTTCTCTCTGGATATCTACACACCAGTAATTTGAGTCAAAGTTCTTGTGACAGCTGAGACCCTGTGAATATGACATATTTCGGGTGGTGTCAGGATTATTTGTGCCTTATCTGTTGTCATTTTCATGATCACCCTGGAAGGTCTATAGATATTTTGTAGGAGGCCAAGGAAATCTTCTTAGTGCAGAGCTGCCACTTAGCCTATATGACACTTCTCTACTAACTGAAGAATGATAGTCTGATGTCTGAGTGGTCCTCCTTGCTGGGCCTTTTTACATGTGGTCACTTTGCAGCCTCAGTATGTGGCAGGCCATCCCCTTGGACTCCAAGATTCCATGCCATTCCAGACCTTGGGCATGTGTCAGACCTACTCTTTTGAATGTCATGGCCTTGACATACTGAGGAATTACTTTTATTTGCGCTTGATACCAAACAGTCTTTTGGACATCGAAGGGTTCTAAGAAAAATCATTGCCCCAAAGGAAAAGTCAGACATGCTGTGCTTTATCCCACTTTATGCTCAACTTTCATGGCCTTAGTTAGGTCACATCCTCTCCAGGACAAATTTAATTGTAGTAAACGGATGGATAGAAGATTCTGATACAAGCAATCTGTGTCCCCAGGTGCTATTTACATATTTCCAAATGTTAATTAAAGCAGGACAGTGATCCAGATGTTCATATGTGTTATTACTTAGTGAAATGTGGGGTTTTTTTTGGGGGGGAGAGTATTAGGTGAGTCATGAGATCCCATGATAGAAATTTCAAAGCAATACCTGAGGGGAATAAATTAGTGACCCACAGACACAATGATCTTTGACTCACATCTTTTGTATGTGGCCCGTGACCTGAGAACATGGATGCAAGCACTTCAAAGTCAAGACAAAGGAAATATTTTTCAAAAACCAAGCCTATTTTACTGCTGTTTGAACTTAGACTTTTACTGTTAACTAACTATTAAAGGTTGAAGTCTGATCCAGCCCTGGCAGCATCACATTGTCTGGAAACTGGTGAGAGAAGGAGATTTTTGGATTCCATCTTGTGCCTGTGGAGTCAGAAACTGGTGGGACTCAGAACCCTGTTTTTGCAAGTCTTCAAGGGAATTGGCTACTGACCAAGCTTGAGAAAGACAGACAGTTTCTAACGCATTAGGGTAGCTTTATGAAATGCTGCACTTGATTCCCAGCACCATCCTGTGAGTCTCACTTGGACAGCTACATTTACTCTCTTTTGATACCTAGCAGGCACTAAGACCAATGGAGTCACACAGTTGTAGATATTTGTAGTTTACCTCTCAACATTCTACACATAGCACACATGCATTGTATGAGTCCTTCACTAAGCTGACTTCAATGATTGCATAATTTTGGAAGAAACACCAGAAACTTGGAGGAGAGAGATGTGCCAGACCTATCTTGATGGTTCCCTTCCTTTCTCAGCTTGTCGGACTCTGGGAACTGGCATGATGCTGAGCTCCTGGGCCACCTCCTCAATTGAAGAAGTTGCAGAGGCTTGCCCTGATGCCCTTCGCTGGATGCAACTGTACATCTACAAGGACCGTGAGGTCACCAAGCAGCTAGTGAAGCGAGCTGAGAAGATGGGCTATAAGGCCATATTTGTGACCGTAGACACCCCTTACCTGGGCAACCGATTTGATGATGTGCGTAACCGATTTAAGCTGCCACCACAGCTCAGGTAAACACAGTCGTACAGATGCTGAGCAAGATTGCTGATTCTGTTTGGTTTTTCATAAGCCAAAGGTTTTTTTCTGGTTTCCTTTGGGAGAGTAATTTCCTACAGAAACATTAGTCTCAAGTGAGGTTGAGAGAAATTGTGTTTAGGATCAATTTGCTCTGGGTTCTAGAGCTATTATCCTTGCTTAATATCCACATAATCACAAGAGAATCATATGTCTCTAGTGGTATCACGTATTTGAGATATAAGTCACCGAAAGGAATTATTATGTACTTGTAAAAGTTTGGTACATGTATGAACTGGAATGTGTTAGGGCTTCTGGAAGTAGGCAATACTATTCAGATGGATGATATGTAGATCAGCCTGGGCAACTGCTTGTTATTGTTATTTTGATATTCTTTCTTTAGTCTGTGAAATCAGAGTGCTCCTTGTAGGCTTTATTTTTAACTGAATTAGGAACACCTAAGTCTAGAAAGGTTAAAGAAAGAGAAAAGGGTAGATGTGAAAGAAGCCACAATATTTTTGGGGGGAGAGTTTGAAGCAAGGTTTTACCGTGTATTTGCCTTGAACTCACAATGATCTCCTGCCTCTGCCTCTTGAATGCTGGGATTATGGGTGGACACCACCATCCCTGGCTCAGTTTTGATTCTTCCTCTTCTACTTCTTTTTGGCAATATCATTTTCATGTAGCTCATCCTTGGCTCACGGTTCAGGGGTTGTGGGTTTCTTCATTCTCTCACGCAACTTAGTGAAAACATGGTATCAAATAATCTGAAACTGAACTGCAAGGATTTTATCAGATCACTCTGTCTTTCCACTTTTAACTGTTGTTTTTTTCTTGCAGTATTTAAGGGTTAGGGTCAAGTCAGAGGAGCTTGCTGAGAGAGAGTCCAACTTCTCTACTCTATTTACCTCCTTTGCTCATTATTTTTTCCTCCTCACATTTCAAAATCATCCACTGAATTTCTCTTGCTAATGTGTAACTTCTGTGTAATAGTCCCGAGGGCTGTAACTATCTCACTGCAGATCAGACTCTGCATGGAGGATGCACATCTTGGTGAAGAATTCCCAAGCAGCCACCAGAGAAAGTGGGAGAGTGAGGGCCCTCCCTAGGAGCCCAGTCCTCACTCCCTCACTCCACAGGGGCCTTGCTCAATCTGTTTGCATTTTGGTTGTATGTGGAACAGGTAGAACTGGGAAGATTGTAGAGAGAAAACAGAGAGATAAAGCAATCTGCCTGGAAAACTACTTTGCTCAGCCTTCTACAAGAGTCCAAAATGAAAAGATTCAAAAATCAAACCAGTATTTCATATAAGGACAACATGTTGGTGGAATGTAGGGATTTTTATATGTGTTGTCAGAGGAGGATATAATTCAGTCACCATGTAAGTCTTCACCAGAGAGTCCTGCATAAGGGCCACGTGGTTGTCATTTGCTTCTGTATATACATACGGGTGTATGATCTACTAGTGGGCAAAGAATTTGGCTGAGCCCTGTGTAAATAAGCAGTGTAATACTGGTCCTTCCATACAGAGCTGGGATCTTATCCCTTTATTAATCTCTACAGTGAGCCAATGGCAGAAAGAGAAAGTATTCTCTTTGTCACAGTTGCCAATAAGCTGGTTTATGTACCCCAGAGGCAAGATTACCCACAAACTCTATCTTTAAAGGAAACAAACAATAACAAAAAAGAAAAGCCCCTGATGTAATCGTATACCTTGCCAAAGTAAACAGTAAGCAGATGACTTCAAATTTCCCCAATATGTAATCTATACTTGTTATCTCTGTATTTTGACTGACGAATTCTTTTCTGTGTGCTTCCCACTATCTTGGCTTCTAACAGGAAACATTCCTCATTATTTCCCTCTGGCCATTTGATAATTTGCCGTAACTTGTTTTCCTCCTCCACTAATTGAAGCAATAGTAGTTGATATGGCAAGTCTTTTTGTTTGGTTGGTTTTGTTGTGCGCAGTGTAAGAAGGCTGCGTGGACAACACACGGTGTGTAGCAGAGGTGTCTAAGCAGATGCCCGAGAGGACAGACATTCACTCCGGCTGGTGCTCTCTCTCCTTCAGTGCTGGGGCCACTCTCTGAGGAGCGGGAAGGCTGATTGCTTTCTCCCTTTCCTCTGCTTCTGGGCTTCTGCCCAGATGACGTAAAGGACCGAGAAACAAAGACCCCTTTCAGCTGCTGCGTGCACAGGAGTGGCCTGGCACACGTCCGGTCTAAAGATGATCGAATAGAGAGAGGCACGTCCAGGTTACCGGGAACATGGGAAACACCCCGCAGTTGGGGCAGCCGGGGCCCTGCCACGTGCACCAGCGCCGTGGTCCTGATGAGCTTCAGAGAACGCCAGCGCCTCCGGTCAGGTCCTCAGTGGCCCACATTCAGCTCCCCCAGGCAGAGCCCTCTAATGTGCTGTCCAGGCTTCCGCTGCAGGTCACTCGCACCCCAAAAACTCATCTGTCACATCCTGATATGAAATCAGTTTCTGTCCGCAACTGACCTGACTCGTAGAAGGTGAAGCCTGGCTTTTTCTGAAGTGAGGTTTGGCAGGCGACAGAGGCAGGAAATCCAGGGGAGAACGAGTCGGGAAGGCAGTGGCTCCTTCCAGCCCTCGCTACTTCCTCTGCTTTAGGTAGGGGGAGGCTCCCCACTGTCTGCATCTGGGAGCAGGGAGAGTTCAGCCATTGGGTCATCTCTGCTTGATCTACCTCTAAACACACGCATGTGTGTGTACCCATCACACAGCCCGAGGGGGTGTGACGAGGACCCCCTGCTCTGGAAGCAACAAGAATGACGCCAGTTCTCTGCGCTGTATGTTAGGGCTTTGAGACGAGGGCCTTATGCTTCACAGTATTTTACTCTCAGTTAAGCTTTGGCTTTTCAAAGTGGGGCCAGGGCAGTATAAAGAGAGGACAGTTAAGCTTTGGCTTTTCAAAGTGGGGCCAGGGCAGTATAAAGAGAGGAGAAGTAGTTTTTGGTGCCTGAGTAAGATTGAGGTAAATCTGGTGAGGTGAGTGTGGTGGGCCAAAGCTAACTGCCTCTTAGTCCTGTGAACCTGGCCCTTCACACTTCAAAACAGACTTTGCAAATGCAATAATTAATTGTTATGAAATGTGGAAATGATCTTGTCTTGTTTGAGGCATTTTAGTGCACTGAAAAGAAAGATTTTTACAAGGAGAAGGCATGAGTTTCGGGGTCAGTGCAGCAGGCAATGATAAAATCAGAAGTTGGCGGGATGTGGCCAGGAGTGGAATGGGGGAAGCAGATGACCGCTCTAGCTGGGGAGCATAGAGGGCTGGCTGGGTCCTCTGCTCCCACCTGCCGAACAAATGGTCCCCCAGCAGCACCTCGGATTCAGTCCAGGAAGATGTGTCTTAGATTTGTGACTTTCAGAATTGAGAAATAATTGATCTGTGGCATGTCAGTCTTATTTGTAGCCACTTGCTATGGCAGCAATAAAAAATATGTCTGTATTGCTACTAATTTTCTCCTCAAAGTAGCTTCTCCATGAGGTCAGCCCTGGTTACCATATATAAAAATTTTAACTTGAGTCTCTGACTGCTCATCTCCTTCTTATTCTACTCCACATTTTTCTTTGTTTTGCATATTACTTATATTTTAGTATACTCTGTAATTTGCACATTGATTAAGTTGACCACGGGTAGGACTTCCGGTTCTTTTTACTGGTGTATTCTGAAATCCTAAAACATTGGCATGAGGTAGGTCCTCTGTAAGTAATAGTTGGATTACAAAATAAAAATGTAGTAGAACATGGGAGATTTTGAACTCAAAATGTGTGCCTTGGGCTTGTCTTCCAACTGCCTGGCCATGCTGAGGAAGAAACTTATAGGGACAGGTTCTGAGCAGCAGTGTTTTCCTAGCCAAAGAACTAAAGGCTGGTGGCTCACATACCATGCCGTACGGGTTGTGTCCTTCTCTCACAAACTCTCTTTCTCTTCACACTTTGGTCAGATTGTGAGCTCTCCTATTTTGTTGTTGTTGTTGTTGTTTTCCAAGTATAGAAACATGGCTTAACCTTTGAGGTCACAGTATTGGAGTTTATAATAAATAATACGCATATTATGTATTGTTCAGTAACATTATTGTGTATGTTACTCGCTATTTGATATTATTTAATTTTCTCTAGGTATTTTTAAATCTCTGCTATGATGCTAGTTTACCAAAAAAATTAAAGCAATTCCTATATTAGATTAAAAATGTGTAATTAAGGCCACTCAAGATGTAATGAGTACCTTACAAAGATGATATCTTATCTTTTGCCTTTGTATCATTGCACAGATCAGGGTCAGAAAGACTAAGTCCTAAGTAATGTGTTATTATTTTTTGTTGTCCTGTTTCTTTTGAAATAGAATGCCTTCATTATCATAAACAGCATATATATATATATATGTATATTTTTTTTCTGAATAAAAATAGCATTCACGGTGGTTTCTTTCGGAGCCATTGGTAAAACACTCCATTGTGGGTCTCTGTCAAGATATCTGAAAACTTTTTCTTGGCTTCTGGCTTTGAACAAAGTTTTAGAGTAACAACAAGGCTTCATTGTGCACTGAAATTTCTGTAAGGCAACATTCATTCAAGTGTTGATCTGCATTTCACCATCCAAGAATAACAACAGTTATTTATATAATTTTATCCATGTTTCTGTTTTTTCCTACCCATTTCACCCTTTCACCCCACCCCTGCTGAAACCCGGCAGCTTGTTTGGGATGGGGGTGGGTTGCCCTGTGGAGCATATACACAGTCAGATGTTTTTCTTTTCTACCCCAGGCATTGCTATGGGGCAGAAAAATTGAATTTTTTCTCATTAACAACATTACTAAAAAATCTGCAGTTTAATATCATTAAAAAAAATAAAACAGGTCTCCATAAAAAAATGATGTGATTATTGACCTGAAAGCCTAATTCAATTCAAGGTGACCACAGAATACCAAGCACTCTGACAAAATATACAACTGTAAGTGCTTAGATAAAATAATGTGCAGGCATTTCAGCTAAGGTCTATGCCAAAGCTCAACAACTAGATGGGCATGTGTGTGACTCTTAATGAGATGGAATTTTCAATGATTTTAAATAGTCATCCAAGTCCAGGAAGCTCTATGACATATTATTCAGTCCTCATGGATAGAATTTTGACCGTGGCTTGAATAGAGTTGTATGTGATTAAATGTTCATATTCTTACGATAATACTCACCACTTAGGCTACACGACCAGTTAGGTTAGCCATGATATACTAAAGTAAAAAGGCATCAAGTACAGTTTTCTAATAAAAGGTTGTTTAAGAAATAATTTAAAGATAATGAATAAAGACACTGGCAATTTTACATAAAAGTTTTCATAGTATCTCTCAGTGGCAGAGCAGGTAGAGGAGAATAGAGTTAGACTAAGTCAGAGATCAGTGTACAGACTGACTTTTACCTAAAAAGCAGATTGGCTTGGGACTCTTTTATAACATGCAGAAGAACAAAGAGGAATCCAGGTCATTGTGACCACTCAAAACCAGTCTTTCAGCAAGTGAAGTTTGGAGCTGAATTTGGGGCTCTAGAAGAGCCCTGTCTCAGGAGGACTCTGTTGTGTGTCCATAAGGCAGTCCATCCTGTAGTGGTCAGAAGTGGGAGCAGAAAAGACAACATTTCCTTGGAGGAGCTTCTAAGATGTAATCGGAGTATGAGGATGTGAGGCCAAGAGCAAGGACTTCCGGCTTACAGTGAGCCGGCAGCACTCTTGGAGGTGACCTGAGCCAAACCATGTCAAAAAGAGACAGAGGCAGCACCTCAGAGGCAATGTGTCACAGTCTGGGTTCCCAAGAGGCAGATGTGTGTGAGTCAGTGGTTTAAATGCAAGGGGTTCATTGAGAAGGTGAACAGAATATTGTTAGAGCAGTGGGGGAGGGGAGTAAGAGAGGGAAAGTGGTGGACAGAGGGCCACAGAGGAGAGCTACTACAGCTTCACCCTGCTGGAACATTCTGCGGACCAATCTAGGCTGCTTCCCAGAGTGACGAAGTGGGGATGAAGAGCTGGTATATTTAGAGTGCAGTCTTCCTGACTCTTGCAATCTGCTGGTTGGGGGCTCATTCAGGTCTAGAAGCAAAAGAAAGAACAGGAATAGGCAAAGAAATGAAGATGGATAATTGGAAAGCTTATACTCTTATCCAAGTTGTCTGGAAAACTGGGAACAATTGAGTTAGCAGGCAGATAGCCTCAGAAGGGATGGCTAAATGGAAGACAGAAGGCAAGACTGATAGTTCATCTGCAGAGGGACATTTTCCTAACCTGTGTGCCCACCACCAGTATCACCACAGGACAGCTAGGAGAGTCTACAGGGGCAGCAGCCAGGGAATGATGACACATTTTAATGCAGTTCCAATCTTTTCTTGATGAAGATTGGAAGGTTTCCTGTGCAATATCCAGGATTCATCTATCTATATGTAGGGGCTAGGGTCTGCAGATGAGAAAATAAAATGAGGCCATCTTTAGGTCTTCCAGAAAATCCTGAGTAGGAGTTAAAAACAAACTTCACTACAAAGATTCCTCTGGGAGACAGAAGACATGGGTAGAAAAAGAATAAAAAATCCACATAAAGAAAGGCACCAAATGGCCTTAGGACTTGCATCCAGAGACCAGAAAACGAGCTGACAGGTAGGACCCAGAGAGAAAGCCAGAGGCACAAATGATAAGGCACCCCTTACCTCCAACAGAATTTAAAGAAGCAAAGGGGTTTGCCAACTTTAAGATAGTTAATACTCACTCAGACTCTAACATATATATATATATATATGTATATATATATGTATATATATGTGTATATATATATGTATATATATGTGTATATATATATATATATATATATATATATATATATATATATATATATATAGTGTGTGTGTGTGTGTGAGCGTGCTTGTTTGTATTCACTCTAGACTCATTATATTATTCACTTTAGGGTCTTTATGGAGTATAACAGACATCCACATAGCCCCTTACTAACTCTAAGCCAACCAGAAATAAGACACCTCCTTGCCAACTAGCCACCTGCTCCAAAGACAAGGCCTTAAAATATAGGTCAAGGACAAATAAACAGACAAAAAGAAGCTGCACATTGGCCACCAGAAGAAACAATAAGAGATACCTAAAAGCCAGTCCGATTATGGCAAGTTCCGGGTTGGGGTAGCTGTGCCACTTATTCCCCACCCTCGCAAAGACAACCGAGAGCAAATGGCCCCACTGGTCTTCTACATTATCTTTCTAGAGTCCTCTACTCTCATTCTTTCTTATCAGGGTAGCTATCTTTGTTTTCCTTTCTCCTCTTTCCTTTCCTCTTTACAAATAAAGTATTTTCCATTTACTGAACTTTGTCATGCTAATTTATTACTGGGGCTGTGATATGATCCCAGTGGGGTGGGCTTCTTGGACAGCAGAGCAGTGTTGCTTTTCCCCCAGATGTAGCATCAGCAAACAAAGTCTAGGTCTATAGGGGGTGGGGAATTGTAGAGAGGGCAGGGGTATGGGACAAATGGGAATCAAGATGGAGATGTAGAGGCACAGATTCTCAGTGTTGTATGGGATCATAATGTATGTATAAAATGTACAAATATACTCAGTTAAAAATTGAAAACACACACATGCACATACACATAAAGAGTCCAATTAAGAGACTCGGGCTAGCACACAGCTACTTATACTAGCTATTTTTATTCTTGGGTTATCTCAATCTACATTTCCATTTTTATTGTCTATATAAGATAGAAATAATGGAGAATCAATTTTACTTTCAGAAAGTATTTAAAAATATGAAAATATGGGTATAAAAAAGGCTTTCATAGATTATAAAGCAAATGTTTTTCATTATGACTAACTTGTACTACTGGGTGAAAATAGTGTACAGTCTGTGGTCTCTATTTATTAAATGTCTTAAACAGGGAAATGTATGAACAGAGCTATATATTTCTCTTTGAAATTGGTTTGTTGTTAAAAGACACATGTATAAAGTAAACTTTAGGTGACCAACTACTGGATTGTCACATTTAGCCAAGGGTCTTACGTGAAAATATGGAAAATATGCATCTAACACTCCTTATACGTTGTTGAGTAGTGAGTGGTGGATGAGTTGGTTTGAAAAGAGCCACTTTTCTGTTATTTATTAAATCAATCAGTGTGTAGATATTTCTGAGGAGGAATTTTCTCATTTTATGTATCTTGTTATTTCAGGATGAAAAATTTTGAAAGCAATGACTTAGCATTTTCTCCTAAGGAAAATTTTGGTGACAATAGTGGACTTGCTGAATATGTGGCCAAAGCAATAGACCCGTCTATTAACTGGGAAGACATCACGTGGCTTAGAAGACTGACATCACTGCCCATTGTGGCAAAGGGCATTTTGAGAGGTTTGTTTATTTGTCTCTTTGAGCCCATATTAATTTTATGATCTCTTCTGAATATGGTCTTGGCAATTTTGAGGAGAAATAATTGAGCAAAAAATGATCACAGAAGTCAAAAGAGACATTCCAACTTTCTAGTCTCTCTTTTGATATTCGTGAGCAAATACCTTTTCACCCTTGGGTAAGATTTTGAAACACAGTAGACTCACCCTCAGCAGGACATTGTCTTTTTTAAAGTGTAGGGATATCATTACCTTATTTTGGAGCCTTTTGTCATGGAGTTTGTAGAACATTATGAGTTCCTTTCTTTATCTGAGTGCTACTATAGTTGCTTTCAGTTCAAAAAGAAGCTCTAGGGGCAACATTTCATATTCATACCTGTTTTGGGAGACTTCCTCTTTTTCTTTTTGTGCTACCCCCAAACATTCATAGCCAGGAATCATTTTGGAATGTGGTAAAACCATGGCCTCTCCCTGTGGAGAGTGGTGGACTAAGGACGATGGAATCCTCAGTTGTCAAGTCTTGGATATTGAGAGGTTGACTTCTTCTAGCATCCACAACTGTTCAGATCCCGCAGGAGGTTGCAACGATCATCACTTTGAAGTACAAATGTGTTTGCTCCCCAAAAATATTTTAAGTATAGTTATGGAAGTAACAACAAACACATTTTTTAAAACTGGAAACTTTGAGTGATTCTGGGAAGGAAGAGTTTATTAAGTTTGTCCCAGAAGTTAACAGGACAGTCTCTAACCTTCTTCATAGGTTTTGCATAAACATGTGTAAGTAACGTGGTTTCCATTTTTAAATCTTAAAGGATGTTGTCTACTTTGACTGTTTAATCTCGTGGATGTAGAAATCAAGCTCATAATAAAAGACCTAATGTGCCTTCTAAGTGGTGAAGATAGTGAAACAGAGATCTATATTAATTTTCACCTTCCAAGAAAATATTGTTGTGCTGTGTCCTATTATCACTGTTTTGATTGGCATTTTGGCTTTCATTATTTAATGAATACATCTTGGTTTACATACACCTTTGCACTATTTTCCCACTTGTAATCATTAGTGCTACTTCCCTGTACTTAATTGCAGGGATGAAAGAACATTAACCTGGAGGTTTGGTGCTGTTCGTTCATTCATTCTTTCATTCATCTGTTCTTATTTGCTTACTCAGTCTTTCATTCTGTAAACATTTATTGTGCTTTCTTTATGGTTTTCTTTTTAATAGCTTAAGGTCCTTGACCAAAAGTAAAATCTGTTTTTATAGGAGTTAGACTTGCAAACAAGCTCTCTGGGTACAAGAAAATGGGGTAGGTGCTGAGAGAAATTGCAGTAAGAGGCCATGACTTTTAAAATGAAAGTGGACAGCAACAAGGCTGAGTTAGAAGAAGTTTCCTTTCAGAATGAAAGGTAGAGTTTAGAGGAGATACTAGGTCAACAGACTATTTCAGAATGAAATATTAGCAGGATAAGTAGCTAGTGGCACTCTATTTATGTGACAGATAAGCTCTATGTATTAGTCAGAGACAAAATACTTCACATTCCCAATTTAAGTGAGGAACAGTTTAACTTGGCTTACAGCTTCAGTGGGCTCAGTCATAGACTCTGTACAGTCATTGACCCTGAGGCAGAAACCTAGTAGTATAAGGTTGTCCTACAGGAGAGCTGCTTATGCCATGGAAGCCAGGAATTAGAGAGAGAAAGGAGAAATTCAGGACAAAAATACTCAGTGCTAACTTACAATCTCAGGGGCCCCCCTCCTACTTGGCCCTGTCTCTGAGGCTTTTGGGGGACAGCTTAGATGTAAACCATGGTACCATATTAGATTATGCAAACTTAAAGGTGGTTGAGAACCATTTAAATGTTTCACTCAACTATCATCAGATTAATATCTTAGAAAAATTATGCTTAGCACAATGAACCTAATGGATGGAAGTGGGCAGATTGAAGTCAAGAAAGGACATTGAGGAACTGTTGTTGCCCAGGCAATAAATGATTATGGGCTAACCTCGAATCATGTCAGGGAAGGGACTGAGAACTGTCACCGAAAGAGAAGATTAATACAGTCAAATATGGAGTTGGCCCAAAAGAATTGGCCTGAAAGCCCTAAGGAAAAAATAAAATGTTAGCCCAGCATCTATTTTTTAGTTTTAGCTAAACAGAGAACAAACACAAGTATGAGGTCATCTTATTTTTAATCAACTTTTCAATTTTGTATTTGCAATGTATATAATTTTCTATAATTTATTTCTATAATATGATGCAAATCCACTAAATTAGATTTACTATTATGCATTACATTGAAAAAATACTTTGGCATCTAGGACTTTCATCTGTAATCATCTTATCTCAGATTACTGTGACTATTACCATGATCACCTCTCTTTTCTTCTCAGGCATATAGACTCTCTGGCTCTTTGTACCTTTTTCACAATATTTTACACATGTTAAATAGTGTAGATATTTTGGGGGTAAAATCCTCAGGGAAAACTATGAGTCTAAATAATTAGAGGAAACTCAAAAAGCAAGATACGAGATACAGAGAATGGGCATCTGGTATTTGAAAGGAAATTATTTATACATGTAAAGTTTACATCGTCAGATTATTCTGTAATTATTTATTCATTTATTTAACAAACAAGAATCATCTCCATGACAACTGCATGAAGTAGCACATATCCCCACTCTGGATATGGAGGGGGTTGGTAGGGTCATTTCTGGGAAGTCTAGCCTTTTTTTTTTTTTAATGGGTTTTCACCAGAAGTTACAGGGGTTAACAGAGAGTCACCCATGTTCCTTCATTTTCCTTTTTTACCAGAAATGTGCAGGTTATGTTTGCAGGGACATGAAATCATGAGCAGCTGGAAAGATCCAGATGAAACATTCCACGCTTACTACCACTTTAAGATTTGCATTTTAATGAATGCATGTTGGAATGCAAGATGTAATCTTCAGCTGTGGTTAAACTCTGCCTTGGGAGAACATCAACACAAGTTCCAAACATATACTTCACACAGGATTTGGTCTGCGCCAGAACTCACACTAATGAACAAATGGCTTTTATGAGCAGAGACATGATGCTTTTCAAAATTTCTTTTCTTTGTTTTTTTGAAGTGATCCAAGGTTCTTTCTATTGTAACTTTTGGTTTCTGAGAAGCTATTCTGCAGTAACTCAGTTTAGAGAGCTATTTATCTTGCTAGCTAGAGAGAATGAGATAGATAACATTTAAGACATTCTTAAGGAATATCCACTCAGAATTCCTGCAGTGTGTAAAAAACTGCTGCTTGGTGTGTAGGACTTAGTTTCTAAACTCTTTTAAGGCAGTAACAAATCGAAAACTTATGTCAAAAGCACCAAGGACTTGAAGGTAAATTTTGAGAATTTATATTTCACTTTGGTATTTTAGATTAAATATAGAATACACTAATAAGATAACAAGATACATAAGTTACTATTAACTGCCATTACATATTCACTATTATATTTTTCAATCAATGAATATATTCAGAGTGAAATTAACAAATAAGGAATACCACACTGGATTACTGAAAATATAACCTGGGTTTTGTGGTACCTGCCTGCAACCCTAGCACTCTGGGAGGCTAAGGCAGGAGTGTTTCAAGTTTGAACTTAGTTGGGGCAACTTAGAGAATTAGTGATAGTATGCTTAAACATTTTTACAAAACAGAGTACTAAAAACTAAAAGATTTTTCTAAATTAGAACATTATGACATGCTCATGAAGGAAAAACTGCTTTTCTGAGGTCACAAAATAAATAAAAACCCAATAAAATTTTAAACTCTGGAGAGGCTTTATAAGCAGCTAATGAAAAGGGCATATTTCTGGTCCTGTAGTATTCTTACTTATTGGTTTGTTTACCACCTCAGAGTTGTATCCTCTGAGCAAACTATCCTGATTTTCCCATTGATTTCCAGCACTGCCTGGAGAATGTAGAAATCCAGTTGAAATGGTAGAAAATAACAATAGCAAGCTTTTTTTACATAGCCTATATTTCATATGAAACATCTTTTATGATCACTGTCATGTATGAAACTTCACTGTGGTAAGCAGAACTCAAGTTGACGTATATCCAGAATCCAGCAAAAGGAACTTTCTCCATTTGGAGCAGTGGAGCTCATCTTCATGCTGGCTCTATCATCCGATGAAAATAATGGTGGTTCCTGTTTGTCTAAGGGCTCGATGCATATCAGGCACTTTCTAAGCACTGATTTCATTTAATCTACAGATCAGTCTCCTGTGGATTACCATCTTCATTTTGGGGCTTAAGAAGTGTACCACTTACAGAGCAAACCAGCAGTGACTGGATTGAATTTAGATGGTCCAGTAACGTATCACTTAAATAATCACTTCTTGGTACTGTTCACGACCTGTTTATTGATAATATTTGATTTCCTCAAATGTAGATTGGTGGCAAACATCTGTGTATAAGCTGAAGGATCCTGTGCTCACCCCATGTGCTCACTCATGGGGTTCATACAATAGAAGTCAGTCTGTTAGTGGGCTAAGCTCACACATGCGTGACTGCTGATATGCGAAATAGGACATTTGGACAGTTAAGTCAGTTAAGCTACTTAAATATACATAAAAAAAGTAAAGTCCCAGTTTGTTGATCACACTGCTGCATTTTGATGAATCAGTGCCATGTGCGGTGTGGTTACTGCAGAGCTACAACATTCCCAGTGTGGCAGGAAGTTCTATCAGACAGCTATGTGTCCTTTTGGAGAAACATGCTCTAATGTTTTAAACAACAGTGTCTTGGATTCAGCTTCATTGTCATAATTTGAAAATAATGGATCAAATGCATATGTACTCTCTTATCAAATTCAAGACAAACTTAAAGCTCAAGACATCCAGGGACAACACAGCAAATGAAGGACATAGTATTTGAAAAATTTCAAGAAATTGACAACAGAAACAATGTGTCATGAAGCATGGTGATAGAAAACACCAAGAGAGGGCTGGGGATTTAGCTTAGTGGTTCTGGCACCTGACTTGCAAGTGCAAGGACCCAGGTTCAATCCCCTGTTAACCACATACAATCCTGGGTGTGGAGACTCACGCCCAGCAGCAATCAGTACCACATACCACAGTGCCGGGCATGGTGGCTCATGCCTGTAATCCCAGCACTCAGGAGGCAGAGGGAGGGGGATTGCTGTGATGTGAGTTTGAGGCTGAGTTCAGGGCCAGGCTGAACTACAAAGCAAGACCAGGTCTCAAAAACAAAGAAACAAACAAACAAAAACAAACAAACACCAAGAGAACTGCTCCTCTAAATAGTATATCAGGAAACTTGAGAGGAAGTA
Organism: Petromus typicus; assembly: GCA_004026965.1. Classification (NCBI taxonomy): domain Eukaryota; kingdom Metazoa; phylum Chordata; class Mammalia; order Rodentia; family Petromuridae; genus Petromus; species Petromus typicus. The sequence goes on along the minus strand of PVIR01007497.1, from coordinate 19,738 downwards.
GGAGCAAATTATTCAATAAAATGCCTTCAAGCCATGAGTGTATTTTGTGAATTGGGAGAAGTGGAGAAATGGAGATTGCAAGCTTAGGGAAGGACCAAAGGTTTTTGCGAAGCTGTGGTCCTGCTCAGCCCCACCCTTTCTGTGTAACTCCTCTCAATAAGAAGCTAGCACAATAGTTTTGAAAGAAATCAGTGCTTGAGTGTGACACATGGGGGGGGGTGGCATTTTCAATATGTCATGATGCTGTCTTCATTCTGACACTTGAGGAGCTCATGATCTAACAGCTTCTTACTTGACATCTCTTCCCTTTTCCCACATGGCGCGCCAAGAAAGAATTTCCACTCCAGGCAAAGACTTGGCAGGAAGGAAGTTGATTTACAAAACAGCCCAGAAATCCTATAACAGCTCTCAATCTTTCTTCCTTATGTATGCATGGAAAATTTAACACTACAGAATATCAGGAATACCAAAACAACATGATTTCTTGTATATGAGAGACCCAAAGTAAGTATATAGCATACATATAGATATATTTATATACTTATCATACACCTGCGTGCGTGCGCGCGTGCACACACACACACACACACACGCACGCACACACATGTGAAAGAGAAGCAAAACAAAAGAGAGATAAATAGAAAGTAGGAAGAATTTCAAATGCTTCCCCAAATTGCATATTCTCATTTCAAAAACATTTTAATGTATTTATGCTAATTTGTTTCATTTACATTGCTAGTGTAGCTTAGTTCATGGAGAAGAAAGTTTTGGGTTATTATCTATAGGTGTCCTTTTTGTATCAACACTTTTGGTGTATCTTACACTTTGAATATGAGTAACTACTTTGAAGAAAATGATAAACACTGCATCAATCAGTGACATTCTCTTAATATTTTTAATGAAACTTGTTTTATTTTCTATAAAATAAAAAAGAGCAAAAAGAGAAATTCAGTGTTCTCAAATGGGGCAAAAAAAGAAACCAAGATAAATATATAAAAAAGCTGAGATAAAAGGCAGAGGATGAAATAAAATAAGAAAAAGAGCTTTAAAAATCCGAATGATAATTTAAAAATATACTGTAAAGAAATAAGAGTTTTCTGTGCAAATAAAATAAAAGCATTAAAGGGAACTCCTACTGATTAAATGTAGGGCTTCTGAATATTTTTAAAAAGAAAACAAGTACCAAAAAGATCTCGAAGATTAAAAATGAGATTTCTGAAATTACAAATAAAATGATTAGTTAAAACAGAGTCAGTGATACTTTTTGTTTAATAGGGACAAAATGTATTTGATAAAGTAAGAATGAAGAGTGGGGGAGAAACTGGCTCTGCAAAGTGAACTTGGAAGAGAAAAGAAGAAAAAGCGAGATTAAAAAAAAAAAAATCCCTAGAGGACACAGAGTGGGCTATCATGAGGAAAGTCAGGGCAGCCATACATAGTCAATGACACTTGGACAATGACAATAATAAGACAAATGGAAAACATGACTAATGGGTGAGAGATACAAGTGTTAAAATTAAGAAGAAATCACTCAAAATAGACAAATTCTGAATCTTGAATCCCCAGCCTTAAAACTGCTTAATTATGAAAGAGCACAAATCAGACTGCTCTATCCGCTGTCCTCAAATTCCCAACGCGGGTAGCAGACAAGGGAGCAGTGTCATAAAGGTTCTGAGAGGAATTACTGCTCGGCCTAGAGCATCCAACGTAGCAAATCTGATCGTTACTCAAACCAGCAATGACAGTCAGATCCTGCTTTGTGTCAGATCCTGCTTTGGGTCCTTCTGTAGGCGGTTGCGTGGGCACCACCACCAAGAAGTGAAGCAGAAACTAAATGAGAGGAAACGTAAGACTATGAGATATTCAACCCAGAGGGATGAGGATCCACCTTGTAGGACAGAAGTAGATAATGAAGTCTGGCTACAACCTCAGCAAATGGCCAAGAAGTTATCTCAGGGGAGAAAATACAGCGTCCTGAAGAGGTAAGAAGAACTGAAACGTTTGAAGAACTTAAAGACATGCTGAGGTTTCATAATGCTAAAAAGGAAAGACAGAAAATTAGAAATCTAGGAAAAGAATGGTGTATAGTAAAGCATGTATGATTCAGTTATAAAGCAACAACAAAATGTAAAATTTGAGAAATTAGTGGTCTGAGAAAACGCATCTAACACAAAGCTTATTTTATAACCAAGTGTAAAATACCTTGTATAATTTATTAAATACTTGTTTCCAAAATGTGCCACCAACACAATACCTTGTGGCATGTTGGTTGTTTGTTCTTGTGATCCTCTGAGCTATGGCCTGCTGTTGTTGGCTAGTATATGACGGTATTGTGCAGCATCTTACTAGCTCAGGGAAGATCACAACTCAAAATTTGATATGGTATCTACTGAAAGATATAACACTATTGCAAAATTTAAAAATTTATAAGCTACTGGAAATTGGAGTCCATCTAGAGTTGGTATTTCTTAACAGTTCATAAATCAGATTAATTTTTCATATGATTTCATTGCATTTTGGAGTTTGTCATAGTGTTCGTTTAAAATGGAGTTAATAAGAATAATAGCAATCCAATAATGTGTCTTAGGAAGCTCTGTCAGCCAGAATAGTCAGTCAGTGGACTGAGAAAGAGAAATTAATTTTCATACACTTTTGGAGGGTAGTGGTCAGATTCAAGATGCCAGAGTGTATAGTTTCCGGCACTCTCCCTGTGGTGTCCTGATGACCACCTCCTCTACCTGTGCTCACGTGAGCTCTTTGGATTTGAGCGTGGAGGGGGTCGCTCATTGTGGTGTCTCCAGCAGGGCACGAAGCTCATGGGGCTCCATTCTCATGAACTCACTTGATTGTGAATAACCCCCAGCAACTCCCATCTCCAAACGACGTGTCAGAGCTTCATCTTATGAACTATGGAGAACACATTCAGTCTGTAACATAGGTTTAGTGTTTATGTGGACCTCTAATTTTAAGATGTGGTTCCTTTGTAGAATGGAATATTATTCTGCCATTAGAAATGGTAAGATTGAGTCATTCATACTCAAATGGATGTGCCTTGAGGACATCCTCATAAGTGAAATAAATAGGTCACAGATGTGTAAATATCGTATCTTTTCTCTGGTGTGAGAAAATGAAGATGTAAATGAGTTCTAGTATGTATAGTTGATATTGTGAAATAGAAAATATTTAAAAGGAAGGAGGGAGAAATAAAGAATATGATAGTAATAAAGGAAACAAAGCTTATGCATACAGGGGATGGGGGGTTGCAGGGTGGGTGGCAGAGGGGTAAAATGAGAATCATATTCTGGTATAAATTCTCAATGTTGAATACAGTGATGATGTGTATTCATAATGTACTAATAAAGACTTAAATTTAAAAAAATAGTAATAGTTCACTACTAGTATTCTATGAAATACAGTTGCAATAAAGTTATGTTAGCCTCAAACTTAAGGATAATCAGAATTATAGAATCCTTCTGTAGATCTTCTAAATTATTTTTAATTGCATCTGCCTTTGATTGCCATTGCTGAATTTGTGGATATGGACAGTCTTCTGTACCCACATTCTTAACTCCTCAAAGATAGATTTCACTACAACTTTGAATCAACTGGCCTTACTTACATTTTAGATTTTAGATTAGAGAACCAGTCCCACTATCATGATCATAGCAGCAAGTGTTTTGTTATTGGCAGCATGCTAAGAACTGTAGTTTAGAATAAAACACACTTGAAGGAATTGTTGAAAGTTGCTTTAAGAGAACAAGATGTAAATTAGTTCTAGGATTGTATGTTATATATTGTGAAATAGAAAATACTCCAAGTGAAATAGGGTGAAGGGGAGAAACAATTAGATTATAACAAAAAGGAAAGGAAACAAAGTTTATGTATATGGGGGAGTGGTAGGGTGGGTAGTGCTATGGGAAAAAATGAGAATTAAGTTGTGTTATATGCTGGTACAAATTCTCATTGTGGAGTGCAATCATGATGTGTATATGTAATGTATCAATAAAGATTTCAATTTAAAAAAGAGATAATGTATTATAAAAGTAAATTTTCAGAATATATTTTGAAGCATAATTACAAATGTAGTTTAAATTTTAATATTACATTTTAAATAAATTTCAGAAAGCAAAACATTTAATTAAAGAACTGTATAACTTGAAATACTGAAGGTATAACAGTATTAGAGTGTTTTAGAACTAGACATGTTAATTTCCTGTTACACTAACTGTTTGCCATTTTATATATTGTTTCATGGTATTCAAATTGTGGAGGAGCAATTCTGCCCAATTGCTAGGATCTTATTAATTTAAAAATACATAGCAAGAGTAAATCCTTAGGCAAACTAAGTTAGGCAAACTAACTGCATGACAACTTCATATCTACTGGTGATGCCATTTCATAATACAATTGTTATAAGTGTTAACATTTTTGGCCACTACTGATAGTTTAGACCTAACATTGGGGCTTTTTCTTTTTGAGACAGGGTCTCGCTTTTGTGGTTCAGGCTGGCTCTGAGCTTAGCCTCCAACTCACATCACAGCAATCCTCCTGCCTCTGCCTCCCGAGTGCTGGGATCACAGGCATGAGCCATCACGCCTGGCACTGTGGTATGTGGTACTGGTTGCTGCTGGGGTGAGTCTCCACATCCAGTATTGTTATGTGGTTACTGGGGATCGAACCCAGGTCCTTGCGCTTGGAAGACAGGTGCCGGAACCACTGAGCTATATTCCCAGCCCATTGGGTCTTATTTTTGATGTTTAGAGTCTTGAACAAGATGTGTGTCTGAAATATCAGCCTCCTTTGACTGGAACTCTGGACTTTCTAACCCAAGCTATTTTTAAAATTATAGTATCCACAGGGTGGTTATTTCCATCTCTGCAGGTGATGATGCCAGGGAGGCAGTTAAACATGGTGTGGACGGGATTCTGGTGTCCAATCATGGGGCTCGACAACTCGATGGGGTGCCAGCCACAGTGAGTCTCTATGTGTGCTGGGGTTTCCTTTGGGGGAGGGCTTTTCATCTCAGTTTTTATTGTCACCATGTCTGTGATGATTGGTCAAGTTAAAACTATGTGCAAATAGGTGTGATCTCAGATTTTAAATGGCATAGGAATGCCTTCATTTGCTAGTACACTTATTTTTTTATTGACCTAATGTGCATTTATTTGTAAGCTCATAAAAAAGTCTCTGATGAGTAGGAAGGCATTAATAGATATGGCTTAGTCTTGAAATTATAAGTACGTTGATAGGTATAATTTAAATTGCTGTATGAAAGATTAAGTTATGAATATCTAAAGAATATGAGCTAGTAAATAACTGTAGGCATTAGAGAAGGGTTTAGTGGAGTTTGAGATCCTGAGCGCAGTTGTGAAAATAAGTCAGGAGGGACAGATCGCAATTTCCTAGGGGGTAAGGATGAAAATCTACACAGAGAAGGTGTGAGCAGTGAAAAGTTAGAGAAATCTTATGACACAGCACAGGGGGATTCAGTTGTAAATGGGCTGTGTGTTTGAGTTGTGAACAGCCTTTGCTACACATTGGAATTACCAGGGGGACCTTAAAAAATCTCTATATACAATGTGCTGGTCAAGTTATAGTCCAGAATGTAAGTAACAAGATGTGGTACTGGGTTAGAAATGCATAGAGGATAATTTAGTCCCGAGGGAGCCCAAGGCTAAGGAAACCAATGGGGGCCCTGAGACAAATTTTAGGATCAAGAATTGGATGATGAAAATGGATCAAAATGAAGACAGACACATAACCTGGGGTGGATTTAACAAATCTAGAGTGATCCAGAATGGGTACTAGGAGCTGAAGATGAGGTTATAAAGTGATTCCTTTGTACTTTACCCACTTGTCAGGGTTTGTCATCTTTTAGATGAGGAAATTGACTTACAGGTGCCATTCAGCTCTGTTCTACCCCTCATAGACCCCATCTCTTTAGAGTTGTGAGCTTAGAGTTGTGTACACATGGTTGAAAGAAGTTGTGCTAGGACCATAGCACTGTGTTTGTAGGGTCTGGTGGGACTGATAGAGCTCAGAGAAGTACGAATTTTATGAGCTCTTGGATACACAGCAGAAGAACCTTGGTTAACAGCAGTCTTGTAAACTGATTTTGATATGACAAGAGGCAAAGACAAAATACTACAGGTGGCCTTGATGGTTACTATTGACAAGAAAATCAAAAGGGGGTACCTGCACTGCTGAGGGGCAGAGAAGACCGACTTCTGCTTTGAATCTTAGTTTCCTATCTTTTGAAGTTCCACATTCAATTGATGATTTTTCACTGCTGCCTTTGACATGAAGAAGCCCAGACAGAAACAGAACCTGAATCTCAGAAAATCTCAGCCCACATTGTCAACGTGCAAATTATGTAGACAAAGTAAATGAGTATCATCTAATACAACTAACAAATAATTTCTAGGTAAGGCAGATGGACTTTCCAGACCAGAACCTTTCTCTGGACAGGATCATCATTATTATTTCCTGTTTTCTCAGAACCATTCTGTCATGGTTATTTATCTAGATGGCTGCAATCAGAATAACCTATTGAATTTACTCCAACTGAAAATACATACATCAAACAACTTAGCCAAGTAGAAGTAGGTCATTGTTTTTTTGTAGTAATAAGTTGATTTGACTCCATCCATGGAGAGATTCTGCATCCACCATGTCTCCGATAGCACTCATGGCTGGAGTCACCCAAATCGAAGATATGAAATCACAGAGCTGGGGTTTGTCAGCTTTCTGTAAGTCAGCGTCACTCCTGGAGACCCGCCATTGAAGGTGAGATGATATGTTGTCTGCAGGTGAGTTGAAGTAGAAAGCGAAGCCCTGCCCTGTGTGGGGAGAAGCTGGTCACAGCGCCAGACTTCTCCTCAGATTTATGCGTCACTCGTATATGAAGACATAGACTTAGTGTGTGGGCCAAATTGTTTGTTTTCTAAAAAGAAAATATAAATCTGCTGAAATCAAATCTAACTAGATTTTAACAGGAAAATACCTAAATGGTGTGGTTTATTTCCCTCTGGGTGAGAGGATATGGAAACTTACCTAAAAGGGCTTTTTGAGCTGTGGTCTCTGAGGCTGTTTTTAAGAAAACTCTAAGGCCTCCCCATTGAATGTTGTGTGCATGGGAGGAGACAATTGCTTGAGTTCTGCCTGATACTTTAAATTTAAGGTCCAGGATGAAAAGTGGAAAAGAACTTAGCTTACGGGGAGCAGCATTTTTCCTTGAGTATGTGGGTTTTAAGGTGTTCGGGCAAAGGCTTGATGGAAAGCTGTGGCGTAACACTTTGCAGTAGTGGCCCAGAAAGATTTATTGTGCTGCTGGCCTGGTGATATCATAAGTGGGAGCCATAGGCACAGTACGATGTGAAGGCAAAGACCCTGACACAGGAGGCTCGTGTTCATGCCCCTGTCTTGCCACTCCTAAAAAGTGACAGATGGGAGAACAGTTGCTCAGACTTGTATGTGCAAGGCTGTGTTGGCTTCAAAAAGAAAGCGGCTGGACCATATGGTTTCTATATTTCTATAAATCACAGGATTCCATTGTAGAAGCCCTGGACCAGGAATTTATCTTCAGTTCATCTGAATACACAGCATTGCAGAACTATTACCAGGTCTCTGTCACACTTCAAAGAGTTAAACAGTGAGTTTTTCATGAAGTCTGTAATAACAACATGACAAAGTCATGGATGAATTATATGACATAAACAAACCAATTTCTCAAATCTAAAGCACTAGACCTTCTCAAACTAGAATCTAAAGACAAATTCTCTGAATATTTGACTCCTTAAGAGCATTTTTCTTTTTCAGCTTTGTCTTTCATTTTGATCCTAACTGAACCAAAACTACCTCATACTTATAAATAAAGTGTTCTTTTCCACTGAAAATTCTTAAATAAATTAAATTATTAACTGTATTTAAAAGTATTTCTATTTTATAATTATCATAGTTAAGTTGATAGTCTATGATACTAAATAAAATTTTTTACAAAAGGATCATGGGAGTGTAGCTTGGGGAGTCCAGGGGGCTGGGAGTGTAGCTTTAGAGTAGGCCCTGGGTTTGGTTCCCATATCATGAGAAAAGGGTGGAAGAAGAAAATGAAATTAATTAAGATAAAATTTTGAAAAGCCCATAGACTTGCACCTTTGATACCACATGATACATCAGTTGACTTGTGATGCATAACAAAACACCTGGCTGAAAAAACAATATTGCTTTATTCATTTCACAATTTCAAGTTGACAATTTGGGCTGAAGTCATTCAGGCTCAGCTCTGTTATGGGTGTCGGGTGAGCCACCATGTCTATGAGCATAGCCTGGTACAGGACTCAGGAGTGCGGCTCTGCATTGTCTCACACCTTCCAGGACCTCAGGTGGGCCTGTTGTCCTGAGAAGGCAAATATCTCAGAATCCCCTGAGGCTTCCTGAGATGAGGGCTGAGACCTGACTGCTCGCTTCTCCCACATTCTGCTGGTAAAAGCTGGTTACAAGGCCACTTTGCATCTCCTCTCCTCTGTTTTCACACCACAAACCTGCAAAGAACTGTAGGAGAAGAATTCAGTGGTGCCTTTTTTTTTTTTTTTTTTTTTGCATTTGGGAACACTGAAGTGACTTCTGTGGACTTCTCAAGGATTTTCTAAGTGTTCCTAGTAGAAACCCCAGATCTGCCAGGCCAAGCCTGATAGGTTGGCTCAGTAGAGGGTCAAGGAAGACTTGAGTGCAGTGGTTTGGGTTTTCTCCTTGCCTCACCCCCTGCCTTCCAGAGATCCTATTCAGGGTTCTGTGCTTCCCAGACAGATGTGGTGCCCCTGACTAATATCCCTAGCCTTCTCCTTTGCATTTAATTCAAGCGGCTCTAGTTTTACCTGCTTTTGTGTATGTGCAGTGGTTTTGGTGTGAGCAAAGTTTCCACATCTAACAGGTTAGAAGTCAGAAGACGAATGATGAACATTTCAGGGATTTGTAGCATCTGAAAAGAAGGAAACAGGAACAAAGCCTATTTGTTTACTATGTTTACTTTTTTCCATTCTTCCCTGATCAGAATCACTTTGTGCAATGTATATCTAAAAACAGTAGCTTTTGAAAAAAAAATAGGAAAATGAAAATGTTCAGCCATGGATAGAATTTCCCTGTCCAAAGATACAGGAAACACAAACATAGGCTTTGTTTTGGAACCCAGGATTCACATTTTCAGTATGCTTATTAGTTTACTTTTAGCCGAGTTAGCTATTGGAAATAATCTAAATAGAGTAGATTTGTGTGACTTTGGAAATGCATATTGAACCCAACCTAGCTAATATTTTTCTTTGGTTCTGGTTTCAAATGGGGGAAATATGCTTAATTATGGCTTGCATCATCGCATGGAAATTGTAGCATTTATATGTTGATGTAAGTTGCCTGGATGTAAAAGGAGGACTATGTATAGGTAAGGGGACATATGTAAATGGATCCAAAGCATGTTTGGTGAGGCAGAAAAGCCAAGAGAAAAAGGGGAAAATCATATTACCTGCCAAACATTGAGGGGCCACATGCCAGGTGTTGCCTCTACTTCCTCCAGATCTGTAGCTGTGTTTGCTTTTCAGCCTTTTACATAAAACTCTATTTCAGTTTAGCTTCTATGGTTTGAGGGGAGAAGTAGAAAAGCAGTTGAGTGATTTCAACACAATTATTTCTGGAAGAAATGCACCCGAGTACATGGCAACTTCTACCATATGCATTTTAAATGGAATCCGGACTTTCTTTGGGACCAAAACATTCGGGACAAATGTGGACTGTTTCTATAGATTTTTATTTTTAAAGTTCTCAAGTGCAAAGATTGACATCAGATTAGCCAACTGTGTCAGTCAGATGTGGCCCCATACTGCTATAAAACAAAAGGCTCCAAAGTCGGTGATTTAAATGGACAGTTATTTATTGGCTCTAAAATTTGAATGAACAGTGGTCTGCTGGTCCAAGCCTGGTACTAGTTAGTTGCTGTGCTCCAAGTTTCAAGTCCAGCTTGACTTGGCTGGGATAACTCTGCTTCCTGAATGACTTCAGGGACCCGAGCCGAGAGAGAAACACCCCCTGGGGCTGCTGTTCTCTGGTCCAATGGCAGATGTGCAAGAGTAAGCAGAAACAGGTGAGGTTACTTCAGGACTATGCCCAGAAATGATCCTTTGCCACCTGTGCTTACGTGTGATTGGCTCTATGAAACAGTTTTCCCATTGCTGGTCGTGATAGCTGACACCCCGGACTTCAAAGAGAAGAGGTTTACTTGACTCATGGATTCATAGAATTCAGTCCATGGTTGGCTGGCTCCAAGCCAAAAGTATCACGGCAGAAAAGCACGTGGAGCACTTAGTTCAGAGAGGCCTAGAAGAAGAGCAGGGAGCAGTGCCAGAGAGGAAGAGGTAAGGGACAAGATAAATACCCCGTAGACACACTTCCCTGACCCACTCTCACACATCTAAAAGTGTGCTTCTTGAAAGCTCTGGGGGACTCCCCAGCCAATCAAGTGGATGGTCCACTTAAGCTGTCACATTGGCCGAAGGAAATTGCATGATCAAGGCCAAAGTCAAAGAGTGGGAAAATGCAATCTGTTTTATTTAATGGGAGAAGCTGTGTGATTGCCTTAGAAAAAGAGATATAAAGGATCAGGAAGAATAACGTGTCAATCTTAGGAACTTCTATGAGAATCTCATGTTCCAAAATTATAACTTAAGCTCATCTGTGATTGCCAAGCAAGACAAGAATCTTTACAGTCAGATTCATTTGAAAGCAAAGCAAAACAAAACAAAACAAAGATACTAACAAGACCGATTTTTATAGAGACTTTTCTAATGTATGTCTTGTTGCAAGCATGTTAGACAAAGAAATCAGAGACTAAGCTACCCTTAGGAGCATGTTTGAATTTTTTTGTACTATTGCTTAAAATACTATCTGAATAAGAATCTTACCCATTGATTTGAAATAATAAGTAATTATTTATAGCAAGAAAATACTTCATTTACTTTTATAAAGGAAAGCTATATAAAAATCAAGCTTTTTAAAATCATGCTTATAAAAATATCATGAATGGAAAAACAACAATCCAATGTTAGATTTTTGAAAGAAAAATAAGCTGCTCAGTTCCAGACTTGCTTGGTTTCTTAGCCTCTAGCATCTGTACCTTTGTCTTTCAGAGGAAAATGAATTACTGTTAACCCCAAACCTACTTAGCTTTGTTCTTTCGAAGCCTCAGTTCAGTGGGTTGGTGGCTGTTACAGTGGAGCCGAATGACAGCTCGTTATTACCTGCAGCACATTTTTGACCTCTTCCCTCCACAGATTGATGCTTTGCCGGAGATTGTGGAGGCTGTAGAAGGGAAGGTGGAGGTCTTCCTGGATGGAGGTGTGAGAAAAGGCACGGATGTCCTAAAAGCGCTGGCCCTGGGTGCCAAAGCTGTTTTCGTGGGGAGACCCATCATCTGGGGCTTGGCTTTCCAGGTAATGGAACAAAGAAACATATAACACAGGATGCTTCAGTAGCAAAATAAGTGCACAGAAACAGTCAGACTGATTTACATAAAGGTTCTGTATCCTTTGACTGCTTAGGGAGAGAAAGGTGTCCAAAGTGTCCTGGAGATACTAAAGGAAGAATTCCGTCTTGCCCTGGCACTGAGTGGTAAGCTGTCATTCTCATTTAAAAGCTGCCTTTTGTCCATGTTTTTTTTTTTTTCCCCTGTTTTTTGAGACAGGGTCTCACTTTGTAGTTCAAGCTGGCCCTGAGCTCAGCCTCAAACTCACATCACAGCAATCCTCCTGCCTCTGCCTCCAAAGTGCTGGGATTACAGGCGTGAGCCACCATGCCCGGCACTGTGGTATGTGGTACTGGTTGCTGCTGGGCATGAGTCTCCACACCCAGTATTGTGTGTGGTTACCAAGGATTGAACCCAGGACCTTCAGCTTGCAAGACAGGCACCGGAACCACTGAGCTAAATCCTCAGCCCTTTTTGTCCATGGTTTTATACCAAAGTCTTTGGTGGAGAGAAATGAATTTAAGAAGATGGAATGATTTCCAGCAAGTTAAATTTGAAGTTGAGTTCATAAGAATACTTCTAGTTAAGAGCACGTTCAGAACTACTAAGTTCTAGAGTGGGCATGGTCTCTGAGCCTCATTAGGAATATTTTGGTGAGGAAGAGTACCTGAAGCATGCATGCTATATCATTCTCTTTCTTATCTAGACATACAAACACACACATCTCACTGGCCAGGCCACACTTGTCCTTGGCTACCTAAGTGACAGCTGCAACTCTTCCTATCCCTATGTCAGCCCTAGGTTCCCTTTCTGAAGCTGCTTGACCTGCTGTCTCTCCAGCCTTAGTTCATGTTAATAGCCTAAGTGTTACTCATCTTTGCAATATGGTGACAAAACTTTTAAGATCATTTTAATTTATAGCGAGGAAAGGTTTATTTGGGCTCATGATTTAAAAGGCTTCAGTCCATGGACAGTTGACCACAGTATTATAGGCCTGGAATGTCAAAGAGCACCATAGCAGAAGCACAGGGCAGAGGAAAACTATACCTTGTGGTGGGTTGGAAACAAGGAAAAAGAGAAAGAGATGGGACTCCTATGATCCCTTCAAGGACACACTTGGTGATCTTAGTCACACTCTTGGTGACCCAAATACTTCCAACTTAGCTCCACCTCCTAAAATTTTCATGACTTTCTAACAGACTGAGGATCGAATCTTCAATATGTGAACATTTTGGGAACATTAATGATTTGTTAAGGATCACCAAAGCATAGTTGCATGTTTAAATTAAAAACAATTGTTGAAGTAAAAGGCACCTTTCCATGAATACTCCTCCAACTGCCCACCAGCTCCTTGAACACCCTTCTGCCACTACTCTTGTCACTTTCTGAAACAGTTCGGGAGTCGCTCTTTCATGATGATCTTGTCAGGAGCCCTCGATGCCCTGAATTGATTCAAAATAGTTACTATAATTTCCATCACATCAAAATGTTTCAGGGAGTCCTTGTTCACCTTGTTCATTATTTCTGGAACTGTGCAGCTTTGACTTTTTCCCAATGTCAAAATGGCCATGAAGAGAGTGGCCACTTTCAATTATTTGGAATGTCAAGGCAGCACTGACAGTGTACTGCAGACACTCCCTCGGGAAGACTCTGGGACTGCTTAAGGGAGTGGTCAGAACAAAGGGTCAGTTCAAACTGAGGGCAAGGACCTTAAAAGAGATCCAGGGCCATGTGTCGTTAGTGTCGTAATAATTTTTATTGAAACATCCACTCTACCTTGCGATCACACACATTGAATGATAGGACTATGTTTTCAATTTTGCCAGTTAAAAAATGTAAGTAAATGACTCTTCTGCTCTTGTTCCTCATTCAGTGGGGAACTAGGTTAAGATTAGAATCAAAATCTGATCTCGCTTCCCTTCTCCCCTGCCACACAGTTGTAAGCCTGTTCTTTGTCCGTCTTACCTCCCTGCTCAGTCTGTTCTGATGACAGCAGCGGGCACGAGCATTTCTAACTTCACGTGGCTCTGCTGATCTTTCAGTGAATCTGGTCTTCACCACACCTTTCAGTGCCTCTCACTTTACTCAGAATAATATCAAAGTCTTTATGGGAGTGTGACCCTTACTAGCTTTCCATTTAGAGCTCTCACTACTTTCATTCTGCTTCTTCCAATTGAGCCACATTTACCTCCTTGATGTTCCTTACCCATGTCACACACATTTCAATCTTGTGGGTTTTGCCCTCTCATGAATGTTTTTCTTCTTGACATCTCATGAAGAACTTCATAATATTCAAGCTATCACAAAAATTGTACTTTTTCAAATGGGTTTATCTTGATTGCTTAAAATAGCAATCCATCTTCCACCCATCTGTTCAACTTCAGATTTCCTTTTTCTGCTTTTGTTGCCTTCTTATCTTTAGCATCTATCACCCTTCATATATAATCTGTAGTAAAACTGATTTTTTTAGATGATGCACGTTATGTTCTGTGTGTTTCTCTTCTGAAATATAAGGAGAAGAAACAGGGACCTTTGTCTGTTTTCATCATTACAGTATTTCCAATGCCTAAAGCAGTGCCTGGCACATTAAACAATAAATATTTGTTAGAAGAGTGAATAAATAAATAAGTACCATTATTACTTCATGACTGTTTTGAGTTTGACTCAGAATGGACTTCTAGCTGCAAAAAAAAAAAAAAAAAAGGGGGGCCTTGAGTAAATTATCAGCTGCCCCATTTTGGAAGGTAAAGAGGGTTCCCTTTTCTGTGGGCCTTGTGATTCAGATCATCTGAATAGATAGGACTCTGGAGATAAACTGTCTCTGCTCACACTGTGAGGAGCCTGTCCGACCGCCTTCAGGAGAAGAGTGCAATCCTGTGAATCCTCACTATGCATTGTAATTTGCTTCAGACATATCCTAAAAGAGAGCTTTCAGCCACTGGCTCTCTATTAAATGTGGCAGAAAGAATACACTCTTTGTGTTAATAAAAATATGTGCCAGTCATTTTGTGTTAAGGGCTGTTTAGGTAATAAAAATGGTCTCATGCCACATAAGATTTGGCAAGCCTACCTTGAATCATAAACCTTACATTTGTCAAGTTTTACATTCCTTGGGAAAACGATTACCTACCTGATTATTATTGCATTCATCTCATATTAAATGTATGCATTATTTTTTCAGGGTGCCAGAATGTGAAAGTCATCGACAAGACATTGGTGAGGAAAAATCCTTCGGCTGTTTCCAAGATCTGACAGTGCACAATATTTCCCCATCTGTATTCTTTTTTTTTCAGCATGTATTACTTGACAAAGAGACACTGTGCAGAGGGTGACCACAGTCTGTAATTCCCTACTTCGATACAAAGGGTGTCGTTCTTCTCCAACAAAATAGCAATCCCTTTTAGTTCATTGCTTTTGACTTTTCAATGGGTGTCCTAGGAACCTTTGAGAAAGAAATGGACTTGCATCCTGGAAATATATTAACTGTTAAAAAGAAAACATTGAAAATGTGTTTAGACAACGTCATCTCCTGGCAGGCTAAAGTGCTGGAAAACAAAAGATATCCTTTGGTAGAACTGATGGTAGAGCACTGAGGTAAAAAGATAGTAATCTCACTGCTTACTAACTTGCATTGTGTTTGGATATTTTTAAAATGGTGGTTCTTAAATTGCGAGCTCAGCTTCACAGGGTTGAAAAGGCCTGGAGCAACATGGGATTTGGGTTTACACCACAGAAAATTAGCACTGGGTTGGACTGGAATAGGGGCTGGTAATTTGGTATTTTCTATGTTCTTTTACTCTTTAACATCCTGAGCCGTACTGTTTCTTTGAATGGAGATTTCCAGTGGCACATTAAGTGTCTGAATATATGTAAATGAATTATGGTGCACATGTCCTCAATCGGGAAGAAATAGTGGTTTTTGGAAACAATATCCTGTGTCTGGTCCATTTGTAATGATATCAAATTCAGCCACTTTAGTTTCTACACTCTATGATCACAGTGTTCCCCTTTTGCTTGGCTTATTAATTTCTCTATTTTTTGTTGATATTGTTCTTTATTTCTTTGTTTCTTTCCAATTTATTGTCACACTCAAGGTCAACTACATGATTTGGGATGGGCATGCAAATGGGAGAGGACAAGAAAATGTAACCTCTTACACAGAAGGAAGTAACAAAATCTTTTCTGTTTTTCTTAATTGGGAGCGATGTCTCTTTTTCTATTCAATGTCATATTTCCTTGGATAAGAGGAAGTGGAAACTGATTTCACTAATCTTAGATTTCTTTAGTGTACCCCTATGTAATCTATAGGAAATTCCTAAATAATAATGTGGACATAAGCATAAATTTTCATTCTGAAATTACATCTAAGTTTTGCTAAAATAGTCATTTAATCTAATAAAAAGTTATGTTCACCTTATTCCTTCACCTCCAACTATAGAGTGTTACTGTCATATAATTGCTTTATGCTTTTCCAATGAATGTTAATCAGTGAAACATCTCAATTGCTCCAATTCCGCTCACTTTCAGCATAGGATGTTCATTCCAACTACATCAGAGCATGTAGTTGATTGGTGTCTTTCTAGAATGTTCATGATTACCCAGAAGATGGAGGTTGACACGGAAGGTTTCATGCAAATTATAGTGAAAATGGGGTGAACCAGTCTTAATTAGTGAATTTTTTGCAATTTTTCTGAGCTCCTAAAACATGCAACCTCCTTGAACGTAGATTTCCATCTGGATCCTCAGAGTTGGGATATACCCGAATGCTTTATGTCCAATAATGTTTTACTATCAAAACAGTTTCTTGTTTTTACTTTTTTTAAAAGAGGGACTTGGATCCAGTCACAAAACTATTAAAACTACAGGCAACTGATGGCTAAAACAGGAACACAGTGGTGCTCATTGCACATTCCTGTCCAGGAGTTTGTTACACAAACTTGACAAAATTTCTTCAATTAAGTGAATGAATTCACTTTTCTGTCCCTCAGTTTATTGTTATTCTTTGGTTTAAATTAAATTTATGTTCAAACTGGTGTACAAAACATGAATATGACACACACTGAGTACCACATGGTGCTTTAATACATGTACACATTGAATAATGTTAAATCACCTTAAACATATTTATCTCCTTACTGTTTCTCAAAATACATCAAAAGCTAAGTCAACAGGAAATGAGTACTTTATTTATGCTACTAGCTTTCCCTTGGATGCTTCAGTGTGCACAGTGCCCTGGAACAGGGTTTATCAAATGGTAGAGTGCATTGAAACCACCTTGCGGGCTATTAAAATAGCTCACTGGGCTTCATCCCTACAGATTCTGATGAGCCGGCTGTTGTATGTGAGCTAGAGTTAGAGGCCGTGTCCCACCTACAACACTATTTGCTCTCTGGCAACTGATTTTATCTTGTGAATTTTATCTCTTACTGAGGCATATCACGTGTACAGTGAAGCCTATAAAGTGCACAAGTCTAAGATGGTAAGTGAACAAATTGTACATATACGCTCATGCACTCTTTCCTCTTTTATGATACGGAGCATTTCTGTCATTCTCAAAGTACTTCCTCCTTTTGAGATAAACTGTGCTCACCTCCATCACCACTGACTAGTTTTTTAGTGGTCCTGGATGTTGTGTAAGTGAAGCCATGGAAAAAATACTTTAGTGTTTAGCTTACTCTCCTCTGCATTTGTGAGGTATTTTCAGTGTGTTGAGTGCATCAGTAGCTCTGTCTGTTAATTGGTCTTTTGTAATTCATTACAGAAGTACACCATAATTCACCTCTCTGCACTTCTTCTGGCACATGTTGAGAGTGTTTCTGTTATGAGAAGCTTCTAACTGATTTTTGTGGAAATACAAATTCAGCGTTATTCTATGTTTTCCAGAAAAGCTAACCAAATTGATTTTTTTTTTTTTTTTGCAGTGACTTTAAATTTAGGACATAGTTAAGATTTTGAGCATCAAGTAGGTAATTTTATACACAGAAGCGTCCCATATCCGACTCATGGGCTGTTCAGTACTCACCCCTCTCACACATTGCTCTAATAGATGTTCAAATTACTCTGTACCCTTACACAGCAGTGTGCCTGAGATCCGTGTCGGTGGTGGATGACTGTCCAAAGAAAATGTCAGAACCTCCTTTGTTTAAGCTTGCTATGTTCTGCTCCCTGGAAAGTTGTGGGTGTGAAATAAACTTCCTTCTCTCTATTAGACTTCGGGACCTGGGTTGCTGGGCCTGTAGAAATGAAGAGAATAGGCTTGAGGCTTCTTAGCGTGCAGTTTGCAAACTGCATCTGTGTCACTGCTGTGTTTTTCATTTGCCTTGTTTATCTCGCCAAAACACTGGTGTTTGTGAAACAGCTTTGGAAACCTGTGGTGGATTAGGATAGCATGAAAGGAAGTTGTGGCTTGTTTTCCAACAAGGAGAAAAGACTTGTCTCTTCATTGTAAAATTCATAATTTATTTACCGTCCAATGGACTGTTTCATGGCAGTTGCCTAGCAACAAAGTAAAGTTTGTCTGTTTAGGAAGAACTGAAGATTTATACCATAAACATAGAGGACACTTTCTGAGCCTATATTTGCTTCAATGTGCACTCTGTCACATGCCAATTATAGAAAGACACCACGGCAAGAGTTTGTTTTAGGTAATCTAAATGTTAACCCAACTGATATGTTTATATGATGAGAAATCTTACCTATTTCAAATGATGCAATTTCCTGTCTTTACCAAAATCTAACTTGAGTGATAGGTATCTTTCTTATCTAATGCAACTGCCCAGGGTCAGTTGGGGGAAAAATAATTAAGATAATTAAAGATGTATAGTTCACTGTTTCTCTGTTGATTTCTCCACTGATGATTTTCTGAGCTTATATAATGGGCATAGATGTAACAAAAAATTCCTAGAATTTTCTAAAAGTCAGTAATTGTGGAATCCCGAGTGAATCCAGGGCAGAGGCTTCGGTTTTCATGTTTGACTTAGTTCTCCTGACTGCATGTTACTGGGGAGCAGGGCTTGGCTCGCTTTCTACTTATCTTCTCTGACTCCATCCTCCGTCTTTGGAGTTTATTTGTTTCCCAGTTCACTCAAAGCCCTGAATTTGTTTCCAACTGTGGAATCTTCCTCGGGCAGTCATTTAAGAGAAAATTCTTTGCATTAGGTTAATGTTTCTTTGCTTTGATTTCGTAGTAGCAGAGTTTGAACTCAGATTCTTGTCCTTGTAAGGAAGGTGTGGTGGCACTTGGGCTAAATCCCAAGCCCTATACTTCCTTACTAACCTCACCTGAAGTAGGGGAAGGCTCACCTGGTGGTAAGCACCTCCCTGGGCCACTCTGAATACAGTGTAGAGATCTATGTGAGCACTGAATTGTATCTACAAGTCAACATTTAAAGGAAATTTAATTGACAATGATTATTAACAAGAAAGACAGTACATTGTTCAAAACTGCATTTTGTTTTAGAGGGTTTATTTAGAAAAATTTAACTTTTTAAAAAAAAATTCAACACCTATGCAATAAAACAGAGTAAAAATACAAGTCCTCCTAGAGTTCACCACACAGAGATTCCTGATTCTTTGTAGGTAAGTATCATCTCAGATATTGATACACAGAGCCAATAAGTAGCACCTAGCTAACTAGAATTGTTTATATTATGCAGTAAATGTTGCATCCAAGTAAAATCTTCAATTTATCTTTATTTGGATATAGTGAGAGAGAAGTGAAGCTGAAGAAATTCTTAAAATCAAGCTAAATGCTACTTTTCAAAAAGAGAGTACAGCTTATGATTACATTCTCATTGTATTTAAAAGTCCTGGAAATTTAAGAGATTGGAAGAACTATTTTGTTTATGGTATCTGCATGTTTAAAATTTACAATGTCCATTAACTTATTTCTATAAAAATACAAGTAATTAGGCTTTTTCCTTTTTCTGCCATTTCTTTCCCTCTCTTGTTTTTTTAAAAATTATTTTTAGGGCTGGGGAGTTAGCTCAGTGGTTCCGGTGCCTGTCTTGCAAGTGCAAGGGCCCCGGTTCGATTCCCCGGTAACCACATAACAATACTGGGTGTGGAGACCCACACCCAGCAGCAACCAGTATCACATACCACAGTGCCGGGCGTGGTGGCTCACGCCTGTAATCCCAGCACTCGGGAGGCAGAGGCAGGAGGATTGTGATGTGAGTTGGAGGCTGAACTCAGGGCCAGCCTGAACCACAAAGCGAGACCCTGTCTCAAAAA
>PVIR01007496.1:20505-54049 GCA_004026965.1 Petromus typicus | reverse complement strand
CCTTAGCAAGTATTTGGATGTGTATTAATTTTTAAAATGGTTTTTCTTGTATTCACTTCAGGGAGTACCTACCTTCAATGATAGACTCTCTTACTTAAAGGATAGTTCCTTACTATCAAAACATAATGTATAGCCAGGGATTTAGTTCAAGTGGTACCACGCCTACGTTGGAAGCACAAGGGCCTGTTTCATCCCCGGACCACCACCACCACCAAAAAAAAAAAAAAAAAAAAAGACGAAGAAGACAACAAAGGCAAAAAAATGCAATCCTAGTAAAAATTTAAAAATACTAGAAAACATGTACAACTTCCAGAAGGAAACGAAAAGCAACAGCAGTTATATTTTGAGGGATAGCATAAGAACAGGAAGTCGAGGCTTTTATTTTGCACTTTTTGGAATTTCTAAATCATACACATAGCATTATTTTAAAACATCACTGGGATTATTGGATGGTATCCTTTTCCTTGAATGTTGTCTATACTAAAAACTAATTACAGCACTCATCCATAGCACCACTGTTAGGATATATTCAAATGTTTCCACAAATTAGGAACTGGTGATGAGATGTCCAGACTAGACCTCAGAGGTTTGCTCTGGATTCCACTTTTAGAGGAGCGCTATTAAACTGGTACTGAATCCAACTTCCATTCAAAAGTTCCTGTGCAAGAGACGGTAAGAGCGCCTCCTGAAACGCCTCACTGAATCTCCAGCTTTCCACAGCACAAAAGCAGGGACTTCCTCCCCTGCACAGCCACTGCTAAGCGCTGCAAGAACAGAGGGGACACTGCTGAGGGGACAAGGACAGAGCTCCAGTGGGCCTCAGTAAAGAATGACTCCGTGGGCCGGGGACTTAGCTCAGTGGTTCCAGTGCCTGTCTTGCAAGCACGAGGACCCGGGTTCGATTCCCCGGTAACCACATACAATACTGGTTGTGGAGACTCACGCCCAGCAGCAACCAGTACCACATACCACAGTGCCGGGTGTGGTGGCTCACGCCTGTAATCCCAGCACTCAGAAGGCAGAGGCAGGAGGATTGCTGTGCTGTGAGTTTGAGGCTGAGCTCAGGGCCAGCCTGAACTACAAAGCGAGACCCTGTCTCAAAAAAAAACCTAAAAAAAAAAAGAATGGCTCCTGTTCTGGACCCTGTCCAGGAAACGCTAGGACACTTCTTGCTCCTGGATTGGTTTTCAGCGTCCTCCAGCTGCCGCCTTCTACATCTGGACTCTCCCATTGTCAACACTTGATCCACAGCCGCACATGGATAAAAATCAAACTCTTAAACGTTTAAGAGACTTATGTTTCAGAAGCAGATCAACAGTGCCAACCACTGCAGCTCAACTGTTGGCAGTTCCCAAGAAATGTGTCATAGAAATTCCAAGAGAGGGAGCAGATAAACATCTTTCAGAGGGTAGTCCTCTTTACTCACAATTTTATATCTTGAGCTTCCTTGTGCATAATCTCCAGAATAGACTTACAAGCCGCAGAGGTGCCTTCGGGGGTAGAGAGGATAGTGATGGACTTCTCAGCAGCCCCTGCATTCTCTTTACGATGAACGTCGATTCTGAAAGCAGCGGGCACAAACAGGGAAAACAAGAGCGGTCAGTGTGTATTCACATGAGCCTGTCATGACCCTGCAAAGTCCCTGGACCACTGGGAGGAGCGCAGGACTCACTGCCCTCCAGAGCAGAAACTCAGCACAGAGAGATCAATTTTCATCCCAGGAACACCCTCTCTTCCCTCAGTCCAACCAAGCAGAGACATCTTTCATTCTGCCCAAGCTGTGTGCTTAAAGCTTCCTTTGAGATGCCACACAACAAATATCTCACACCACAGAGCCTGGGAATCAGACAAAAGGCTTTCCCCTGAGCTCAAACAAACAGGAGCTGGGTGTGCTGAGGCTGAGTCCTGTGTTCTGACTGAACAGTCACTGGTCACTGTGTGAGCAGATCTCACTCATCCGCCTTGCTTTTGCAAGGTTTCTCAGTTTACAAACTGTGTTTATGATGGGGCGATCGGGGAGAGGGGGCCAAAGTCGTCAGTCACCCGATGTAGAGTTTTAAAACGGAAGCAAAATTTCACTGAACTTTTTTTTTTTTGGTGTTGGGAGCCAAACTTAGGATCTCGTCCCTGCCAGCAGGCAATGTGCTGCTGAGCTAAATCCCTGACCCTGCTGAACACTTTTGTTTGCAAATCAAATTGTTCGCAAACAGAAGTATTACTATCTGTATTCTGCCTCCCTGGTGGAGGGCCTGCAGCAAATACTGTTGAACCCAAAGAGATGGTCATTTTGCTTCAAGGAAAAGCAAACGCCAATAGACTGAAGTGATGGTCACAACTCACTAGTAATTATTTATATGACAGTTAAGATGTCACTTTCTTCTAGATCTGCAAATATTCTGAGATGAAACTAAGTGTTGGTGAAATGAAGGGTAACGGTACACACTCACACTCTTGGCAGGAGCTTGTGGCAAACTGGCAGAACCCATCAAAGGTGAAGTGCTTATCACCTTTTGACTTAAAAGTTATATAGCACCATCTAAGTGAGCACTGACTCACAAAACCTACTTCTCATAACATCTCCTGAAGATAGAGTCATCTGTGAGATAAGAGTGGCATTGCTCTTGGGGCCAGGGATTTAGGTCAGTGGTTCCCAAGCCTGTCTTGCAAGGGCAAGGGCCCAGGTTCGATCCCCCAGTAATCACATTCAATACTGGGTGTGGAGACTCACACCTAGCAGCAACCAGTACCACGTACCACAGTGGCTCACGCCTATAATCCCAGCACTCGGGAGGCAGAGGCAGGAGGATTGCTGTGATGTGAGTTGGAGGCTGAGCTCAGGGCCAGCCTGAACTTAAAAAAAAAAAAGAAGAAAAAGAGTGGTGTTTCTCTCCCTTGGCACACTGGTGTTTTAGTTTGGATCAATTTGTTTCTGTGGTGGTACATCCTATGCACTATAGGATGTTTAGCAACGTCTTTGCCTTCTTCCTGCAAAATGCCAGCACCACACCACCCTTCATTCAGCTGTAACAACCAATGATGCCTGCAGATAACACAGGAGGAATGGCCCCAGTTGAGAGCTACTGATAACACTCACTGGAGCACTTTCTTTTTTAAGTTTTTATTTTTTGAGATAGGGTCTCACTTTATAGTTCAGGCTGCCTCTGAGCTCAGCCTCGAACTCAGCAGTTCTCCTGCCTCTGCCTTCCGAGTGCTGGGATGACAGGCGTGAGCCACTACACCAGGCATTGTGGTATGTGGTTCTGATTGCTGGTGGGTGTGAGTCTCCATGCCCCACATTATTGTATGTGGTTACCGGGAATTGAACCCAAGACCTTGCACTTGCAAGGCAGGAGCTAGAACCACTGAGCTAAATCCTCAGCCCTGGAGCACTATTTTTAACAGACTGAAATAACTGGAATTATGTTTTAAAGGCTCTTTAGGAAGATATGGGGTTTTTTTAAATGTTCTTTTTAAAATTTTTTAACTATTTGTAGTACCAGGGATCCAACTTGGACCCTTGTGCTTGCAAGGCAGACACGGTACCAAATTCCTGACCCAGGAAGACATGGTTAAATAGTAGTGTGTCTACACTGTACAGCTATGGGTTTTTTTTTTTCCCCTGGTAGGGATCTAACCAAGAGCCTTGCACATGCTCAGAAAGTACTTTACCAATGAGCTATATCCCCATCCCATCAAAACGCCTGAGTTCAATCCCTGATACCATAAAAACTAATTTTAAGAAATTAAAAATTTAAAAATGTGACCAAATTAGAAATACTAATATAGAAAGTATTGACCTTAAGTAGAAAAAAATACAAACCATGTTACAATATGACTTCTTTAAAAGTTGCGCATTTACTAGGCATGATGGCACATGCCTGTAGTCCACTGATTCAGGAGACTGAGGCAGAATGACTGCTTTGGGCAGTGAATTTGGGGCAAGTTAGCAGGACGCCATCTCAAAAAATTATATACGTTACCAGATGCAAGGAATGAACAAGTTCTATACAAATATATCCCCAGCTCAACAGTGCGCGTGTGTGCACCACACATTTGAGATAAAGTGCTTAGATTATGTGTCTCTGACATAAAGAACTACATAACTCATAGCCATGAGAATGAATAACTCACCACATCAATAAAATCAAAGGTGGAGTTTTCTTTTCCTAATCGTCTGGTTGAAAACTGAAGTTTTCCCCCAGAATAAAACATAACTAAAAATAAGTGTAAAGTAGAACTAAACGAAGTCTACCTAGAAATAACTAAAAAAACAAAACAAAAAACCCCTAGTGTACTAGGTAAGTCTCAGGAACCATCTTCCCAGCCCACTTGGATCTCCTCGCCAGCCCTCAGGTCCTGTAACACATTAAGGTTGCCTTCCTTCTGTGTTACAGACTGCTCAACTCTGATCCTGTGAGAAGGGAGTGTCACTTTTGGAGATTGGGGGAGCCCTGGAGACCATTCCAGACACCCAGGTTCTGATAATGATTAGTTTCAATGCTAAGAGTTAATTAGACCCACTGGCAGAGCTCTGCAAATATAATATAACTTCCCTTTTCCTCTACCCCCACTTCCTGCCTTCAGTAAAAGAAACAGTTCAATTTAAGTCATAGCTCTTTCATCTGACAAGGAAGTGAGCAGCCCCCAAAATAACAGCTTGAATCTGCTGCAAGACAAAGTAGGGAAGCCATGCAATATATCTGTACGGATAATGGAAAACAAGCTCTTGAATTTTAAGATTAAAGTCAGGCAAACTGATTTAGATTATGGACACACTGTCTTCAATACCTGCTACATGAGATCAGGGCTATCAGTCTTATGCACAAATACCCAACACCCAATGCCTGGTGTTTAAAGTCAGGCTAGGGTGACTGGGAAGATGGATGGGAAGATGGTTCCTAAGATTTACCTAATACACTAAGGGTTTTTTGTTTTGTTTTTTTAGTTATTTCTAGGTAGACTTCGTTTAGTTCTACTTTACACTTATTTTTAGTTATGTTTTATTTTCAACTAGACATTTAGGAAAAGAAAACTCTGATTTTATTGATGTGGTGTGGCTGGGCATGTGATCACCATTAGTGCGATTCTTCCGAGTCCTACACGAAAACTCCGCCCGCCAGCTCAGGCAGGCGAGGCCCCTGTGCTCAACGTGGATACCTCTTACACCTTGTGGACAAACAACACAGGACAAACACATAAGTAAAG
The DNA here is from genome assembly GCA_004026965.1 of Petromus typicus. Classification (NCBI taxonomy): domain Eukaryota; kingdom Metazoa; phylum Chordata; class Mammalia; order Rodentia; family Petromuridae; genus Petromus; species Petromus typicus. Next base: position 48,844 of record PVIR01007496.1, on the reverse strand, counting down.
CACATACAGCACTGCAGTTCTTTTTCAGAGAAAGAAAAGGCTTCATTTTTCGGATAGAAAATAAAACCCTTCTCTTTACTAAATGTAAAAGACAATACTCCAATCACCTCTGTAGCTTGCAGAATGGCACTGGTGGTACACAGGATCTTCAGGAAACAGGCAGGGCAGCCCACAGACCTGCTGTAGCACATTACAGTCCAAGGAGTGAAGAGAGTTCACCACCAAGTTTCCTTGGGTCAAAATACCCATATAGTGTACAGCAGTATGTTTAGATGGCAAACAATTAACATACACTGTACCAGAACTTCCAAATTGAAAGCATCTTAGAGACACATAAAGTGCTCCGAATACTGTCAATATACAGCCACTGGACTCATTTGGCAACTGCAAGAGCCCATTAGGCAATGACCTCAGCCTGGGGGGCATAGTGAGATATACAAGTTTCTGCTTTATACTCCAGAAAAGGTGGCTCCTTCATCTGAACGGAATCTTCTAATACCTTAAAACCTGCCAGTCAAAACGATCAAAAAAACTGAGCCTGGTGGTACACACCTGTAATCCCAGCACTTGGAAGGTTAAGGCCAGCCGGGGCTACACCGTGACTTCAAGGCAAGGCCTAAATGACACAGTGAGACCCCTATCTCAAAAACAAAAACAATTAATTTTAAAAACTCTCAAGCAGGGGTCAAGGATTTAGCTCAGTGTTTCTCGTGCTTGCCTGGCAAGTACAAAGTTACCAGTCTGATCCCCAGTACCAGAAAAAGGAAGGAAGGAAAAAAAAAAAAACCTATCAAACAAAATCATCCTGAAAAAAAAGCCATTTTAAACTATGTAAGTTATTCGCAGGATGAATTTAGACCGTAAGATGAGCAAATCTGCACAGAAGGAAAACAAGACTGAAAAAAACATCAAGGGCACCGCTGAATGAATGGATGGACACAGACACGCGTCCAGTGGTCCTGGAGATTGGCATGGAGGAGGCACGAGGCACGGCGTGGCCTAGAAACTGGCCATTTGTCTGCCAGGGCCTTTTCCCACTTGAAGGGGATCAGGTATCATTTGTTTTCCATTCATGTGTGAAAACCTGAGGTTTCCTCTGAGGTTTTACACAAATGAACATTCAGATATCAAATCACAGTGTAGGTCTGGCTTTTTTCATATACTCAAGTACTGCACTAAGAGGGCTCCCAACCCTTCTCAAGGGCCCTGGCACCGGAACAATACACTCCAGATTAAGATTCAAAGGAGGAGATGTCCGTGCGCACCACTTAGGCACTGATACTCACTTGGACTGCGTCTGTTTGGTGATGTTCCGAATGGTGGCACCTTCTTTTCCTATAATGGCTCCAACGAACTGGGTGGGAACCAGCAGGCGCAGAGGCAGGTCACACGGTTTCTGCTTGGACACCGATCCTGGGGACCCCTGCCTCGATGAGCCTCGCTGCCCGAGTCCACGGCGGCCGCGGGGCTGCTGTGAGGGGGTCTGCTGGGCGGCCACTTCATCGGGGATATAGGCGACTTTCAAAGTAAAATTCTCTAACTGGAATCCATTCAGTTTGTCTAAGGCTCTGAAAGTTCATGAGGGACAGGGAAGGAAAGCTCACTACACATGCAGCAAACTCAAGCACACATAATCCACCATTCCCCACAAATCTCTTTTTAAGTTTACACAGGGTAAAAAGCTGACGTCTTTCAAAGAAATATTCGCTATCTACCAATGAAAAACAGGAAAAATTTTTCTCTAAGTAATGAGTGAATTTAGCACATAAAGCTAGTAATAGCTTAAAAACACTCAAGTAGCACGAGAAAAGTAAGGAGCAGTTCTTATCCTGACCGCTGCGACTAAGTCCAAACGCAGAAGACGTTACACACGCTCACCCTCCTCAGCCTGCCCTCTCAAGTATAAATGCTTTGGATGGAACAAGAATCAATGGCCAAGTATCTCCCAACCGTTACAGAAGACAGACAGTACTTGGTATTCAAGACAGTCCACCATTCAATTAAATTTCAGTAATTTATTACAGAACAGTTCCTGGGAAAACAGTGGTTCGTGATCTTAGAGAGCTTGAGGTCTGATTTGGGAAGAAAGGCAGGGAAATGACGAATAAGAAAGAGAACAAAAGAGGAAAGGAAAAAAAGAAGAGGGAGGTTGTTTTCTATCCATCATATTATGTATCTATTCAGGGGAAATTCTGCTTTATTTCCCTTTTAAACTTTATAACATTTATATGGAAAAGCACCCAATTCTTCACCACACATTTCAGTGAATATCCACAAGGGAACACACACGTGTACCCAGCCCCACAAGAACACAGGGGTTCCTAAGAGGCCCACGAGGCGCTGCTCGCAGTTAGTGCCCTTGTGCTAGACTTTTACCACCATGCATTAATGTTACAAATTTTCAAATCCTAATATATGTGAACATGTTATGTACTCACTACGGCCTGGCACATTTTATTTTGAATTATTTATTTCATTTTTTATTATTCATCCAAATTGTTTTGTTCTACCTCAGCTACACAGTTTAAAGAGAAAGAAGGACACAGAGGGCATATATACAAGATTTCATAAACACATCTAATAACATATATCTAACTCATTAGAACTCAACAACGTGGAAGACAAAAAAGGGCCTTAAGTTTTAACTAGACTACTCAGACTGCTCCAATGGACCCAAATCCACACTAGTGGGGGAAAAAGTAGACATAAAAACTCTCTCTCTCTCGTTGCTCCATTTCTGGCTTACATGCTCATTTCTTAATGTGAAGATATACTTCTTTTCTTGACTTACACGACAACAGGAGGTAAAAAGAGATTGCTAGGAGAGCGTGAAATAGAAGCGAGAGACCCAGGCAAGCAGGCGCTGAGGCTCTCTGACCATCTCGGACCCCAGTCTGCATCTTTCCTCACTTCAATCTGCAGCGTGCGCAGGAGCCCTCACTGTCAGAGCCCCGGCCCCACAGCAACACAGCAGAAAGGACTCTGTCACTACCACCAACCCCAGGCCCTTGCCAGTCAGCTGTGGACTGTGACACCCCTGCCCTGGACCAGCACTTTCCATGTTTACAAGTGTAGGAACATGCTCAGTCTCTTCTCCAAGAGCCTAATTAGGCTCATGGTGTACAGTGCTTTGTGGCTTTTCTCCAAACAGTGTCTCGATGTACTCCCATGTCAGAAAGCCATTTCCTAAATATCAGAGCGTGTCTACGGCCATACCACCCTGAACGTGCCCGATCTCATCTAAATTTCAGAGCATAACAACAGGCACAGACCACATTTTACCAATGTCTCGATGATGGAACCAAACTTACCATGCTGTTATCTCCCTCCCCTTCCCTTTTAGGGGAATGTAGATTAAGACCCTGAAACACTGGTTATTTCTAAAGAGAGATAGTAACTGAAAACTTTTATTAATACCTATAGTGTATACTTTTTTATAGAAAGCTAGAGTTACAGGGCCGGGGAGTTAGCTCAGTGGTTCTGGCCCCTGTCTTGCAAGCACAAGGACCCGGGTTCGATCCCAGGTTAACCACATACCATACTAGGTGTGGAGACTCACGCCCAGCAGCAACCAGTACCACATACCACAGTGCTGGGCGTGGTGGCTCACGCCTGTAATACCAGCACTCGGGAGGCAGAGGCAGGAGGATTGCTGTGATGCGAGTTGGAGGCTGAGCTCAGGGCCAGCCTGAACCACAAAGCGAGACCCTGTCTCAAAAAACCTAAAAAAAGAAAAAAGAAAGCTAGAGTTACAGAAGTTTCAATTGTCTAAAGACTGAAAAAGCAAGTTTAAGCCTTCTGAAGGTCGAGATATTATCATTCTTCAAAAAAGAAAAGAAAAGAAAAAGAGAAATTGGCCAGGCATAGAGGTACATATGTATATTCCCAGCACTCTGGAAGCTGAGGCAGGATTACTGCCAGAGTTCAAGGCCAACCTAAACTACATAGTAAGACCTTGGGGGGGGGCACACCCACACCTAAACCCACTGAATACAATGCTGCACACTTTTAATCTCAACTACTGAAAGGCTGAGGCAGAACTGCAACTTCAGTCCACAGAATTTAGCAAGATCCTGTTAAAAATAAGAATTTTAGTGCCAAGAATTTAGCTCAGTGATTCCAGCACCTGCCTTGCAAGTAAGTGCAAGGCCCCAGTTCAATCCAGTAACCACATAAAACAGTGCTGGGTGTGGAGACTCACACCCACCGCAATCAGAACCAATTACACAGTGCCGGGTGTTATAGCTTATGCCGATAATCCCAGCATTTAGGAGGCAGAGGCAGGAGGATTGCTGTGAGTTCAAGGTTGAGCTCAGGGCCAGCCTGAACTACAAAAGTGAGACTCTGCCTCAAAAAAATAAAAAGGTTCAATGGGTGTGTGTGGGGGGGGTGTGGCTGACACCCATAATCCCAGCACTCAGGAGACAGAGGCAGGAGGACTGTCTAGAGCTACTGCCTTGCCCGGGCTTCATAGTGAGTTCAGGGCCATCCTAAAGTACAAAGTGAGACCCTGTCTTAAAAGATAGATAGATAGACAGACAGACAGACAGACAGACAAGTATTTTTTTAAAGCCTGGCCCCACTGATGTCATTCAGTGTTCACCAGTATCTTTCTGTTTTAAAACTGAGTACTACTGGCTTCAGCAGTCCATCTTGACTGGAATTAGGTCAAGGATGTTATAAAGAGGGCTTACACTTCGTGAGTGACACAGAGGTACAGTCATTCTTTTCTCCATGAGAGTTATCAGAGGAAAACAATCACCAGGTACTCCCACGCAGTCTGGATCTAAGTTAACATGAGTTCCGTGAAACAGTTCTCTCAATGGGGAAAAAAACTTACACATTTCACTTTGCTGCTTTAAAAAGCAGATTTCTCATGGAGAAGAAAAGGAAAGATCCTGTCACTCAGGAGACCAGATGGCACAGGACCAGGGAGAGCACAGACAGTCCTGCAGTGTCCAGGGCTGTCCAGTAAAGAGAGGTCCTGTCCCGCACTCAAAGAGACCCTAACCATACAGCAATGGCCTTTTAATGACTGAAGATTCTCGGTTTATGAATTTTAAATCAACAGCTGAATCCTTTAAATGGAACAAGTTTGATATTCAGCTGTAACACTCACTGGCTTAAGTTCTTGGGATAATTTTTAACAGTATTTTCACCAAGCACACTGTGCAGGACATGACATGAACAACTGTCATTATAACTATTCAAAATATATACATTCAACAGAACTTGAGGACACTTATTCACCACCTCTGTTACTCAACCCCGCTCCAATGCTATTTTAAGAGTCATGCACAAGACGCTGAGTAATTCTGCTGGATGCCAGAACTTCACTGTGTTGACAGAAAGTTCATTAGAGGGGACTACAGTTCAGGGTGGAAAAAGGCCTTTATAGAATAGGCAGTTCAGTGAGATGGTGAGTGGAAGGCAGAGAAAGGAGTCCAGAGAAGACGAACTTCCCCAGGACTCCACACACACTGACCCGAACAGTGAAAAGCAATATGGAGGACTAGAGACCAGCATTCTAGTGAGCGAGGAGGAAGTGGCCATGTTACCCCGAGAAGGTCGTGTTTCCATTTGGGATTAGCCACCTCCTCTGCAGAACTGATGGGTTTTGTTTCCATTTTCTGGTGCTGGGGCCTGAAGTCGACCTTGCAAATGCGAAGCACACATTCTGGGACTGGGCTGCACCCAACACCTGGGCTCCAGCCCCCGTGACACTCCCAGTCCTGAAAGTCTCTTTTTTTCTTATTCCAGGTGTCATTCCTACATCTCAGACAGGTCCTAACAAGATGAAGTTTCCCTGTTACTCAAAAGCCATAAATTCAGTTCTCATACAACATTGTTGTCTACAAATTCCCACACAAACTTGCACTGAAATTTAATCCTTATCATGCGATATTAAGAGGATAGAAATTTAAATCAGTTTTGATATTTGGGTCCTTTGAGAAGTAATTAGATTAAATGAAGTCATAGGGTGAGACCCTAATCCAATGGGACCGTCACTTTTTAGAGGAGATGGCAATACCTGAGTTAGGACTCCTTGTGTGAGGCTGCCCACTGAGGTCCCCGGGGCAAGGAGGACCACACCAGATACACCCACCTGACCTTGAAATCCCTAGTCTGCATAACTGTGTACCAAGTAAACATTTATTCTTTGCAAATTTGTCTGTGGTGTTCAATGACAGTGTCTAAAAATACACTAAGACATAGAAAGAATAAGAGGTTAATATATGCATATGACTCATCAAAAGCCTGGTAACACCTTACAGGGATATATATTAAAGACATGATTATGGACACAGCCCAATTATTTATATATAAAGGGTTTCAGAAGTGAAGTGGCTCTTTGTTTTCAGCTGGTGTTATTTTTGCCTTATATAATGATTACGTTTGCTTTACATAATGATCACACTCCTCGTGGGGAACTAGTACATGCCCATAATACACCTTAGTTTTTTTTTTTTGCACACTTTTTTCTCTGCCCCTTTTTCCTTTTGCAAAAGATCTCCCTATTTCCTATTATCTTTCATCCTGCCTTTGGTGTGTGTGTGGTGGGGGTACTACCTGAGATCAAACTCAGGACTCTGGGCTTGCCAGGCAGGGGCTGCGCTGCTGAGATACATTCCTAGCCCTTATCTTGCTCTTTGTAATCTAGCTTTCTCAATTACAGGAACCAGGCAATATTTAAGCTTGTGTGTCTGATGTCACTTAACATATGGTCTCAAGGTACAACCATTTTTCTATAAACGTCTGAAGTCCATCCCTCTTTGTGGCAAAGTGGCATTATACCCCACTGTGTAGAAATATATTTTCTTTATCCATTGATCTATACAGGCCTTTTCCAAGACTTAGCTGATATCAATTTATCTCTTTCAAAAAAATACCTAGATAAGAGAATAGCTGAGGCAAATATAATTTCTGTTTTTAGTTTTCTGAGGAATGTCCACACTGATTTCCACGGTGGTTGTACTAGTTTACAACCCCATCAGCCATACTAAAAGTTCCTTTTCTCTGCCAGCCTCACTTAGCAATTGTTTTCATTTGATTTCTGGATAATGGCAATTTTTTTCTAGAGATGGAACCTCAGTATGGTTTTAATTTGCATTTTTCTACTGACCAAAGGTGTTGACTATTTTTAATCCTATTTGTACTTCCTCTGAGAAGTGTTTGTTCATTTCAGTTGCCCATTTTTTGGACTGGTCTTCTGTTGGGGGAGGTATTTCCTTACATATTCCAGTATTATTAGTCTTCTGTCTAAGGAATAGCTGGTAAAATTTTTCCCCCATTGTTGTACAGGTTGTCTCTTTATTCTGTTGGTTATTCCCTCTACTGTACGGTTTTAAAGTTTTATTTATTCCTTTTGTTGATTCCTCAACTTTTTGGGGGGTGGCAATTGGCATTTTATTCAGAAACTCCTTGTTTACACTTGTTTGCTTTAATATTTATATCTTTGATTCATTTTTATTTTAATTCAGTACATGCTGAGAAGTAGGATTCTAGAATTTTCTGCATATTGACAGGCAGTTTTCCCGGCACCATTTGTTTAAGAGGCTATCTTCCTCTGGTTCAGGGGTTTGGCCCCCTGGCCAAAGGTCTAAAGGATGAATGTGCCTGGGTTGTTTCTGCTTCTGCTGGTCTGCTCCACTGACCCACACATGTCTGTTTCTGTGCCAGAACCATGATGTTTTTTTTATCACCATAACTTTCTAAACTAACTTCAAATCTAGGACTTTGATGTTTGCTGCTTTCCTATTGGTGCTTAGGGTTGTTTTTGCTATTCTGGTTCCATCTGAATTCTGTGAGGAATGCTTTTGGTGTTTTCATTGGAATTACATTAACTCTTAATAGCAGATTAAATTGGTTCTAAAAGTAAAAAACAAAGAACAGCAGCAAAACAACAAAAAATGATACTACAAAAAATAAAAATAAAAAACTGCACACCCTAGATGCAAAACAGAACTAGACATATAAACTGTGGTAATGAAAAAATAAATACTATACAAAGAGTATAAGCATTATAAATATAGGCTAGGCGAAGTGGCGGATGCCTACAGTACTCTGGGAGGTTAACGCAGAGGATCCAAATTCCTACTAAACCTGGACAACTCAGCAAGACTTTGAGGGGAGAGGGGTTTGGAATGTAGCTCAGTGAGAAGCCCCTGGATTTAATTCCCAGTAGTAGAGGTGGAGAGAGGGAGAAAGAGAATAAAGAAGGAAAGAGGAAAACTGAAAGAAAGGAATCGAAAGAGAGGAGGAGAAGGGGAAAAGGAGAAAAGGGAAAGTATGAGGTAGATTTATGACCCAGAGGTGATGATTTGAGGTAGGAAAATTTATTAAGAGGATGAGTACAGTAACAGACTTCAGGCCACCTGCAGAGCAGGGCAACAGCTTCTAAACCTGCGGTAGAAGGCAGAGCTTGGACTACCGCAAATAGGCTGCTGGGGGGATGGGGCTTTAAACTGGAGGAGAAGAAAGCAAGGTAAAGTGAGCTAGGCATGGTGGCAAGTACCTTTAATCCTGGCATAGGAAGTCTGAGGTAGGAGGATCACAAATTGCATCCAGCCTCGACACATAGTAAGTTCCAGGTCAGCCTGGACTACACAGGAGACTGACTCAAAAAATAAACAGATTTAAGGGGAGGGGCTGGCCTCGCAATACTTTATAGAACGCACTCTTGAAAGTTATGCTGCATGGAATAAAGTCAATGAAACTATGGCAAGTTTAACAGTGGCTACCTTTAAATGTCAAGACATTCCTTTGCTTCACTGTTCATCTTTTTATCCATAGTAAATCTATTTGCATATTTTTGACATACACAGGGGAATTTCCACCCTGCATCCATTAGTCAAGTTGCTTTAAACCCTTCTGACCCTACCCACACGACTCTCTCACTGATATGAAAGGAGCGGTAGCATGAGCTTCAAAGCATGAATATTCTTGTCCTCTAACAAAAATAAACACCAGAAATAAGATATCCAGGGAAGACAAAGTGTAAAACTTCAGGCCTACACAGCTGAGGTCATTTTTTTTGACACAAGTGACAAGTCCTCTGTTGAGTGCTGCCTGCCCAATAGCTCTCTCTCGGGGCCTGAAGAGGAAACGGACAGGCCGGAGACTTAAGCCTCTTCTACCCTGAGTTCATTCATTGAACTCACACTTCTCTTTTTAATGACCTTTACACGTTTAAAATTAATTTCATTATTTTAATCATTTAGTAATTCAAGATAAGCATGAACCAGTATTTATACTTCTATTGACACGGTGCTATGAACCTTTCATTACTCTCAGCCACAAGGTGGCAGAAATTTCCATGTTAGTCAGAACCACAGCCATATTTGAGGAGTCATCTTTTTTTTTTTTTTTTTTAAAGGTTTTTTTGAGACAGGGTCTCGCTTTGTAGTTTAAACTGGCCCTGAGCTCAGCCTCCAACTCACATCACAATCCTCCTACCTCTCCCTCCCAAGTGCTGGGATTACAGGCGTGAGCCACCACGCCCGGCACTGTGGTATGTGGTACTGGTTGCTGCTGGGCGTGAGTCTCCACACCCAGTATGGTATGTGATTAACCAGGGATCGAACCTGGGTCCTTGAGCTTGCAAGACAGGCACCGAAACCACTGAGCTAAATCCCCAGCCCAAGCAGTCATCTTAAAGTGGCAACCAGAGCTCTAAGTAACAAAGAAGCAAACTCTTCAGCGAGGTTCTTAGCTCTTCAATTGGAGACCAGTCATTCTCTGAAGCGGCATATACTGGACAAGAGCAGGAATTCCCAGCAGAAACAAAACATCTCAGGAAAATAGCCAGCTTCTGCACTCCCAACACCTCGGCACTATGGTAAGTATTTTGGAGGCATTATCTTAGTTCCTCTCAGCAGTCTCATCTACTACGGGCTGTACTCCCATTTCAGAGAGGGTGGTAAGTGATCCAAGACTAATTAATTTGACCAAAATGCCAACTAGAGAAGCAGGGGCAGAGTCCTAGCCAGGCAGTGGCACGACACAATGTATCTGCTCCACCCCCCAGCTCTGCCCACCCCTTCACAGGCTGGTCCAGCCCTGTGGACTCCCACATTCCACTGAGAATATCAACAGGGTCCTCGTGACTGAAAATTTGAGGAGGGGCACACAGCCCTGTGCCTTGTTTTAGGCATCGAGCAGTCAGGAAGCCAGCTGGTGGGGCTCAGTGAAGCAGGTCCCAGAGTCCCAGCCTTCCCAGCTCAAGCCATGTCAAGCAGCGCAGCCTGGGACATGCGGGACTAACAACAGATACTATGTACTCAATGCCCATGTGCCACAGTATGTAGAAGAATGTATTTCTTATGATTCTTACGTTGTTGCTTAGAACACTAAAGCTCAAAGATCAGAGTGTCAAGGCCGCCCGCCTGCAGGGCCCACACTCTACTACATCAGTGTCTCTCAAAATTTCTTATCCTCACATAATCCAAGTGCATTCCATATCTCAAAAAAGGGAAAAACAACTTTGAAAACTGTAACAGACAATTTTTACGAGTTTCAAAGCGTGAACTGTCAAAAAGTTGAGTTTTCTGTTTGGTAGACTTAGTGACTTCCTCTTCAGTACTCCCCTGCTTTCTAATTCTCTTTGATCTTTGGAAGCCCGGGAGCCATATTCTTATAGGGCAACTCGACTGAGGCAAGAACTTAGCTCAGGTGCTTTCTCTCCAAATACACTACTTCCCTTTCGCCATCAAGGGGCTCCACCTTGAGGTCTCTTTACTAACTGGCAACTTGTACTCAATCACCTCGTACTCAAGAGCTAGTGCTTAGTAAGAGTTAACTGAATATTAGACCAATAACTATTATAACACTTCACTCACTGAAGTGCCTAATTTGTTTATATTACCTAATTACCTACGTTGTAATTCCTAACAACCTTCATTAGAATCAGCTAAGACTCTGCCAAATTCTAACATTATACATAATTTTCCGAGCACTAACATCACCACATTCAGCTCGCTGTCCTAGTAGGATGACATTCAGCAATGAGTCTCATTCAGACCAATGAGTCTATGCTGTTCTTAAATTCTTTATTCTTTGAAATTTACTAATGGGGAGAAGGAACGAAGTACTGACTACCTTTTCTCTACTGAAGTTCTTGTGCCTCTCAAAGCCGTGTTGTATCCCCAACATATGTTCTCACTTTTAACTGTTAAACTGCTATTTCCCCCTACTTTCCTAGCTCAGTATGTTTTCAAACAAGTCAACTAAGATAAGCTGGTGACAATCTTCAAATATGCTCCAGTTTATCCTACTATGTCACATTTCTATGCACAAGGAACTGGCTCCACCAAGTATTCAGCATAGATCTCCGAAGAGTGAAACAAGGGACAGAGCCTCTGCTGTCCCCCACTACGTTTATCTCCCAATCTTAAGAATTCAAAAGGTGAAATTTTCTTGTTCTTATGTGATACAGATGAAAAACAAAATTTATAAAATATCAATTTAATAATTTGATGCCATTCAAGACTTCTTATGAACTGTTATTTTTCTGACACAGGGTCTCACTTTGTGGTTCAGGCTGGGCTTGAACTCACTATGTAGCCCAGGCTGGCTGAACTCACTGTGATCCTGTTTCAGCCTCCCAAGTGTTAGGCTTACAGGCATATACCACCATGCCCAGCTTAGTTCAAATTCTATGACAACAGAATTAAAAATGCAGTTCTGTCTCTAGGAATTTACCCAAAACACACGCACACGCATGCAAAGTGACACATCATAAAAATTCTAAATAGTACTGTTCATAATTACAAGAGATTGGAAACAACCTAAAAATCCAATTTGGGATAACTAATTCATCCCATATACAAACAATCATTTTCTGCACAACTATAAAATATATTCACATGTACAAAACCCTAAAATGCTAGTGTCATTTGTGTAAAAACAAAGAAAAATAAGAGCACTTGTTTTATCTTCCACATGATTATATCACAGTGTGTGAAGCAGCTGGAAAACAATACTGGGAGGAACATATATACTATGCACAACTCTAAGTCATTTAGATTGTGAGCCAGGAGGGTTATTATGACTTAGACCTAAAACAAGTCCCCAAAGCCTCACATTGCTGGAGGGTGACTGGATTATGGGGACATTCTAGCTGACTTGCAGTTAGGAGGCAGTGTGGTCAGAAGTGGACCATGGCAGGTGTGACCTGGAAGGTCTATCTCTCTGACTGCTCCTTCCTAGGTCTCCTTCCTGTGCACCATGCTGTGAGCGGCTCTTTTCCACCATCCTGTCCTTCCTTGGAGCCAGCCAAGTATGGTATGAAACAAGCCAAAACAATCTCCCCTCCCTTGCTGTGGTGTCAGGAAATGTCTTAGCGACAACGTGATGAACGGCTACCAATTTTAAAATAAAGTTCTATTTGCGTTATACAAAATTCTTCTTCTTTTCCAGGCTTCTCATTCCTCTCCTAGTCCCTCCAGGAGTGGGCACTGCATTCCTTCAGTAATCTAGCAGAAACACCTTTCACTTCTCCTCTTTAGAGCTGAGATCAGTTAATGTGCTCCTTCCTCTTTCACTTTTCCCTCATAAAGGACAGGGTCTGCTTCTGCCTGCACCGTCCCTGGAGGTGGTCCAGACTTCTGCAGTCAGCTGACTTGCAGTGCTGTGCTGACAAGTACTTGGTATGTTATTTCTCCACGGTTATGCTCAGTGGAGCTGTCAAAGGCCTGTGGGACCCTCATTTTCTCTGTCTAGTGCTCAGTTAGTTCATTAGATCATTCAGAGCCTGAAGAATAATCTTTTCCTAGGGGACACTGATCTGTGAAGATTTGTTCTTTACAATGGAATATACTTTTTCCATAAATCTAAAACCAAGTTATATCGGTCCAGTGTCTTTCTGCCCTCAATGACAACATTAATCATTAGAGAACGAAAAAAGTATCAAGACATTCAAATACTGTCAGTTTAACACAGGATGAACTTACCAGCATTGGATAAAATAGCAATAATATATTATACTAGTTAGAAAAAAATTCACATAATTTGGAAACAATATCCAGATGTAAGTCATTCTGCACACAAGGTGTAGTTCAGCTTCCTATTGCATCATTCTATAAGAGTATGAGAGATACATTGAGAATGTAATACAGCTTGAAAAAATGCATATTCTTTGGCAGGGTGAAGGTGCTCAGGATAGAACCTCAGGTCTCATAAATGCCAGGCAAGGATTTCACCACTGAGCTAGAGCTCCATCCCCACTGTTTTGTTTTTTTGAAACAGTTTAAATCCCAGTATGTCGTTCAGGATAGTGAGGATACAGGCATTTGTATCATAGGTATTCAAACTTAGAAAAGAATAATTGCAGAGTCAAAACTTACAAAATAAAGTTGTTTTGCTACCTACCAACCTTTCTCCAATTTAGAAATCCACACAACGTAAGTTATTGTAATTAACCTAGTTTGTGCACATCAGTAGAAAGGTTCAAACTGCTTACTGTCTAGCTTGGTCCTTACTGGAGTAGGTCACATTTACGACTGCAGTTTCCGAGTCAGTGTTCACTAAAGAAAAGAAAGACAAAAATAAGTTAGTTTTCTTTCTATTTCCTTCCTTTTACAAATTTGAAAGCAATTCAGAAGACATGTACCTTGCTCACAGGTCTCCACCACTCCATACTGGACTAGTAAACTATCCAGCACCTAGCAGGAGGGGGAGAGAAAATTATAAATTTTGAGTTTCCCAAGTTATTAGCCAGGGCAGGAATGTCTTTAAATCACTCACTGTGGGGGCCAGAGATTTAGTGGTTCCTGCAAGGGCCCAGGTTTGATCCCCAGTGACCACATACAACAGTGCCAGGCGTGGAGACTCACACCTATAATCCTAGCACTCAGGAGGCAGAGGCAGGAGGATTGCTGTGAGTTCAAGGCTGAGCTCAGAGCCAGCCCGAACTACAAAAAAGCAAGACCCTTTCTTAAAAAAAAAGGTGGCTCAGTTGTGTTCACACCTACAACTGAGCGAAGCTGGCAGAGACAGAACTGCATACCCCTCAGGCACGCACAGCACCTCATCTTCCACCTGACACACAAAGGCCTAAAACAAGGGCCCCTGTTCAGAGATGGTGTGATCTGTAAGATGCTCCTTCCCAAAGAACTTCCTAGTCCAGCTCCTCCAAATGAAACAACCATCTCAAGACAGACTAGCAAAATGAAGAAAGCCCACTTGCCACTTCCTGATAACTTGAAGACTAAAACAGTAAGTAATAACCAAATGGACAGCGCAAGATGTAGAATGAAGTAAACACTCCTAAATCTACACTGGATCAGAAAATAAACATCTGAAGTAGTTTTCACCATCTTTTCTGTAGCTGTATTATTATACTGTATTATTCTAATGGAGGGTCTATTAAAATAGTAACCATATATTTATAATGAGCTACAGGTGTGTTTCATTAATATAAACCACATTCAGCAGCTCTTCTTCCAAGAATTATTAAATTTTTTTGAAAAGTGTTAAGTTTTCCAACAGTTTATAGCAAGCCACTTACTTACTAATTTAACTGTAAAACTTGAAGGTCAATCCTCTGAAAATATTTTCTGGTTCCAGGACACAAAAAACTATTAAGAAGCATGCTAAGGTCTTATGGTAATTTCCTATTAAAACTTAAGAAACTTGGTTCCAAGGAACCTTTATCTTAAACATTATCTTTTATTCTTTTATCTCCTGGTTCCAGTTTGAAATCTTTAACAAGATTTATTTGGTAACATACTGTTTTCTTCCCTTAAATAAGGTTAATACCTACTGGGAAATGGAATGCTCTTTTATAGTTGTATTTTGACTTAGTGAATTTCCTTTCAGTGGGCTATCCCAATAAAGACACATTAATCTTTGCTTGATATTCATAGCCATCATTAAATCATAAAGCTGAAGTTTTACATCTTTATTCTGAGTATTTAATGATATTGCATTAAAATGTCATTCATCTGTTTAAAAGTCACTGTTGTGTATTGTCCATGAGAAAAGAAATTTTTGGTCTATCCCAACACCTAGAATACACAGGCACAAAAGAGACAGTCAAATAATTTATAATATGTTAAGGAGGGCAAGATCCCTAGAACCGCTTATTAGGAAAAGTATTCTCTAAGTGCTACCTTGGAGGTCAATTCTTATCCAAAGTCTTATCACTTTGTATAGCTCAAAAAATAAGAAATTTTGCTGGATGTGGTGGTGCACACCTGCTACGCACTTGGGAGGCTGAGGCAGGAGGACTGCTGGACCAATCAGCGCTACATAGTCAGTTCAAGGACAGCCTCAACTCCACAGGCACATCTTGTCTGAAGAAACTCTCTAATACCAATCAGAAAGGAGATGTAATTTCTGGGCAAGTTCACCTTACAGGGCAGGAGCCACTTAAGTTTGGCTTTTAAAGGAAAGCCTCGCTATAGTGGAACTCTGCAGGAACCTGGGGTTTCTGAGAGGCAGGAGTGGTGAAGGCAGGGGTGGAGAAGGGACTGAGGGACTCACATGCTGACAGAGAATGTGCACTTCAATAATTACTCGTAATTCTTCGTAAATGCCATCTTTTCGGCCATTAGTTTATTAGCCTCCACAGTTTAGCTTACACACCTCAAAACTTTTACTTTTAGCACAGCGTTACAGAATTTAAATACTTTGCTGTATAAACAAAGTTGACTAACCATAATGCTAATGAAGCTAACATTTTCCAAATGCTCCACTGGCAAACTGATATAAAAATTAAATCTATATATATATTTGGTTTGCTGGGGGTTTTTTTGTTGTTTTTTGAAACAGGGTCTCATTATGTAATTCAGGCTGGCCTTGAACTCACTATGTGGCCCAGATTAGCTCGAACTCGCATCGATTCTCCTGCATCAGCCCTCCTTAGTGCTGAGACTGCAGGTAGGTACCACCATGCCTGGAGATATATATATATATATATTTTTTTTTTAAATCAAGAAAATAGATATAAAAATTGTCATTGTACATTGTATATGGCTCAAAATATTGAAAACAAAATTGCTTCTAAAATTATATAAATTGCTAGTGGTTAACTACTTTGTGTATGAAATAAGTTAGAAAGGTAACTAAAAAACTACACTCCCATAAACCCAAACATGGTGAACCTCAGGATAATCAACTGAACCAACTGCAAAACCAAAAGAGTGTACTCCTTGAAATAAACAGGCCCAGCATGAGTATCGGTGCCAGCTTTGAAAAAATCAATGACACACCCACACCATGGGAGGGGTCCAGAGGATCTGTGACGCTTGCTCAAAACACCCATGTTGTTTTGTTTGGCTTCTTCTCCCCAGGAGCTAGGATCCAACACAGAGCCCCTGCTCCTTACTACATCCCCAGCTCTCCTTTCTCTTAATTTGTTTTTAAAATTTTGACACAGGGCCTCACTAAACTACTGATCTATGCCTGCCTTATGCTCAAGTTTTAGGTATAAATGCAACTGGGGAAGGCTTCCAATAACATAAGATCCCTAAATCTCAAAAGGGCTTACAACTTTAAAAGTACCAAACAGTTTTCCTCCAACTGATTTCAAAGGGAATCAGGCATTTGTCTGGTTATGTTCTTTCAAGCAGAACCGCCAGAATGTACCATGCTCCTCCAAGCTGGCCACTGAAGTCTCACGGAGTACACACTACCTACTCACTGGGTAAATTCTGACGCTGTGGCTCGCTCTGCACTAGCAGGACAGGACCGTATCCCGCTGTCAGTCCCATAACCACATGTTCTCACGTTTGTTTCCTCTCGGTTCCTAGAACATCTTATTTGTATTTCTATCTCTCCTATGTCAGCCACAAATGTTTCTTTCAGCATTGTTTAGAGGAAGAGGCCTCCAAACGCGTTATTAACACTTGCACAAATCTCAAAACCCAAATGCAGACCATATATTCTATGATCCCATCTGTAGGGAACATTTACAGCAGTGAACTGTACAAGAAGTGATCAGTGGTTGCTCAGGGCCAGTCCGAGAAGGAGAAGGTAGGTGACAGTTTCTTCTTGACGTGATGAAAATCTTCTAAGGCTGTGAATGATGTTCACAGGTATCTGTTCACATACTACAAATCTCTGAGTTGTATGCTTTATATGGTGGGTTGTATGGTGTGTCGATTCTATCTCAACAAAGCTACTTAGAGCAACATTACAAACTAACAGCCCAAGGCTTTTGGTGGTTGGTGCTCAAGATCAAACCCAGGGCCTCCTGCATGCCAGGCAAGCACCCTACCACTAAGCTACACCCCATTCAATCCATTCTGGTATTCTATACACACTCATGAAACCATTACTGTGATAAAGATGATGGAGTTTCTTCATGCCTTCTCCAATCTCAGTCTAATTTATTTAGTAAGCATATTAACTATAGAGATAGAGATAGTTGTAAACTGTATGATTTCCTCTGCTGCCTCACCAGCCCCTACACTCCACAATACCAACTATATTTCAGCATGATGCAAACCTGCCAATTCCTTTTTCTTTATTTCTACTGCTCCTGTCTCCTCATCTCTGAACCAAGACAGGTGATTGTCATGCTTGCCTCCAGCCCAACTCTACTTCTGCCAAAGTTACACCCTTCGCTGGCTTCAAACTGCTGACGCTATACCGTCTAATCCTCAAGACAGGAGGCCTAGGAGGCTGTCAACTCCGGGCACTGCCTCCCTCCTGCAGTGATGCCTTCAAGATAGAGCAAATTCTCTGTCTGCTTCCACAACACTTGATCCTGGTAATGAACATAGTATCATTTTATAATTCCTTCTCTTCATTCTCCCAATTAGTCCAGTGATTATTAACCTTAGTGATGTGTTTTACAAGTAATCTACTCTTCATAGTCACCCTGGCTTCCAAGCTTAAGCTAGCTGGTAACATTCCATACACATATGACTCCATTTCCAAGCCTTCCTCACTCGCCTGTGCTATATTTGCCTTCTGTGTTTCAAAAGACAGTAAGATATCACTGCACATGACAATGTATACATCAACCCATAGGAAAGGCCCTGTGAAAATGAGTTATCACTTCAACACAGCCCTGCAAACACAGTTGCACAAACCTCTAAGTAAAAGAAAGGACCATGTCTTACCTTTGAAGTCCAGGCTTGCTCAGCGAAGAGTGAGAAAACATAAGCGTTTTTTTAAGTCACAGAACAATTTTTGACTCAAAGCCAACTTCATTCCAAGTCCACAGTAATTTAAACTACCAAGTATTTGTTATGAATTCATACTCCCAAAAACTGTGTAAGTGAAAAGTCACTAAGATTATAAAAACTGCAGTGAAACTAAAGTAAAATCCAAAGCAAGGACATTTACTGTCTTTTTTTACTCCAAAATCCTTACCAAAACACACATAGGGGGCACAGTAACTCACGCCTGTAATCCAGCACTCGAGAGGCTGAGCAAGAGGATCCATGAGTTCAAGGACAGCCTGAACTACCAAATCAAACCAAGTCAAACACACAATCACTCCATCCCCTTCCAAACACCAAAACCAGTTCCATTCATTGGGAAGGGATGGGTAACCAGGAAAGTAATTTTGAGTGCTCCTTGTTTCAACCAGACAAGGGAAATAAGTATCTCCATGGAATCAACTATAGAGACAGCGACAGGTAAAGCGAACTTCCCTCAAATACAGCTCAACACACTTTACAGGAACAGACCTGGCAGATACAGGTAAAATCATCCCAAGAACTTCAGTCATTTATGTTCCTCTGTAGGAAGTCCAGATATATAAAAAGCACAAGGAAGAAAAGAATGATACTGCAGGTTCTAATAATCATTTCCAATGTATACTGGATCAAAATTCAAGTTAAAAATCACCTATTTCTCCAAAATATTACCAATGTAACTATTTAGGTAACACTCAAATCGTTCCCCACATCCGACTCTGAAAATGACCTTCGCATTAGAGCTGCACACACACAGCAGCCAGTTCCACAAACCCCACTGCATGCGTCCTCAGTGCCGGGAGAGCCCATCATGCAGCTCAGCTCCAACATCTCACAAGGACTTTCCAATGTCTGACCCGCAAAAAGAAGAGACTCACGACCTCCTAGCAACCATCATCTTCATGAGTGTGGGTCTCCGAATGAGGAGAAGACAGCATGCTAGGACTCTGCAGTCACGTGATCAGAGGGATCCAGGGCCTCACCAGCACTTAGTGCTCCTACAATGCAAGCCAGGGAAGCGTAGAACGCACGCCTGTGATCCCAGCACTGGGATGCTGAGGCGGGAGGACTGCTGTTAAGTTGAGGCCAGTATGGGCTACAGAGGGAGTTCAAGGCCAGGCTGAATTACAGAGCAAGATGCTGTCTCTCAAAATCTAAAAATTCAGGAGTATCTGGAGTGTAACTGGCTAATTTACATTGCTATTAGACAGTGCTGACAGTGCTAAACTGATCTCTGTTTTGTGGTACTGGCTGGGGGGTTGAACCTGGCACCTTCTCAATGGGCTGTTTTTGTTTAACTGGGCTCACACTTGGCGTCCACTTTCATCATTCTTCAGCCTTCCAGAGTGCTAGGATTTTGGTTATGTTCCACCTTGCTTGGCTTTCTACACTGATTATTAAAACCTGAGCTCATCAGGTCACAACCTTCCCTGAACTTCAAAGACTTTCCTTTGTATTTTGTACAGGACCCTAAATACCTACCAAATGCCCTTGAGCCCTGTGACCCACACTGCTCCTCTCCTGTCGCACCAGGTTTCTTATTTTGGTCATGAACATTTGAGAGCTTTCTGGCATTCTCACCATCCGGAACATCTTTGCTTTAACTCACTGAATCCACACAAACTCATGGATAAACTGCAGCGGTGAGAGGTTATAGTTAGGAGTTGGATAGGTCAGGACTAGAGAAATAGGTCGAGCTACAGGTGTCAGATTCACAACCCACCATCTATCTTAACCACTTAGCGTAATATGTTCTTTCTTTTCTCCATGCAATTTCAGTAAAATATGAAGAGATAGACTGATATTAGTTCAGTTTGTACCTGGCATCACCTGCACTGGAAAACCAGAGTCGTCTTTTCACAAAGAACCTTCTTTACGTCCAGGGCTGTAATAAGCTTCTCTAGCCCACGTCTCAAGTACAAAATGGTGTAATTCTACATTCCTGAATCTGATGAAGGCCTTAACAAACATAATTTGTACAATACTCATCAAACCTCCTAGCAATTACAAAGTTAGCATCCTTTTTGAATACGCTTCTTTGAAAACCAGCAACAACTAAAGAAACCACTTTTAGTTTGGAGAGAGGTCCTCTCCAAATGTCTTTACAAATATGTCTATAACATGAAAGTCTGGGAAAATAAAAATACAAGGAGATATCAATTCACATTCACTAGAATGTCTGCAACAGATCTCTTTAAAAAAAAAAAATACAGAGCACTGGCAAAGATGGAGAAAAGATGTAACACACAATCCTGCCGGGAGGACTGTGAACTGGTGCACCTGCTGCTACAGACAACAGAGCAATTCCTAAAAACAAACCCGAGTCACGCGACCCAGCAATCCCACTCCCAGTTATATATACAACAAATGAAAAACTATGTTGAGCACTCATAATAAGTAAAAACATAAACCAAATGTCCATTAACTGATAAACACGCAATGTGGCATATTTATTCATGACAGTAATTTCTAGCTCTAAGAATTAAATACAAACAAATTCTGGAGGTAAAGAAAATGCTCTGATATCAGTGACAATTCTATCCTTGTGAACAGACTAACAATAAATAACTCAATCACATGCTTCAGGAAGGTGCACTTTATGGTGTATGAAGTTTAGCTCTGCTATAGAAGAAAGGGACCAGAGATTTAGCTCAGTAGTTCCGGCACCTGTCTTGTCAGTGTAAGGGCCCAGGTTCAATCCCTGGTATCCACATAAAACAATGCTGGGAGTGGAGACTCATGTCCACCAGCAATCAGTACCACATACTACAGGTGCCAGGTGTGGTGGCTCATGCCTGTAATTCCAGCACTAGGGAGGAGGAGGCAGGAGGATTCCTGGGAGGTCAAGGTGGAGCTCAGGGCTAGCCTGAACTACAAAAAGCAAGACCCTGTCTCAAGAAAAAAAAAAAAAAAAAAAAAAAAGAAGAATGTTTTAAAAGTAACAGCATGTAAAATTTGACATCCAACATGATTTGACTATGTTGGAAATATCTATCACACCTGGCATTGTGGTACATAGTAATGAGTGCTGGAGGACTGTGAGTCAGGATATAAAATATAGAACATTCAGACTGAACCATGTGTCCCACAGTCTGTCAACATGGCAGGCATGGCAAGAGAAAAGGAGAGGTCTTTTCACCCTCTTCAAACCAAGATTTTCCACTGAATTCTACAAAAACTTTATGGAAGACCTAATGCCAAAATTCCTGTCTTACTTTCTCAATGCTGGAACAAAATAGTGGACATTCACAAATTAAAGACAAGTTTACTTTGTCCCACAGTTTGCAGAACTTTCATTCCATTGCTGGTTGACTCCAATGGAGGGCAGCGTGGCAGAGGAGAAAGAGCTCATGACATGGCAGATAGAAAGCAAGAAGGGAGACACACTCTTCCAGGCCACACCCCCAGTGACCCACTTCCTCCAACCAGGCTTCACCTTCCACCATCACATTCAGCTATAAACTCATCAGTGGACTGATCCCTGATTCCAAATCCAGACAAGGATCCAAAGAAACCCACTACTGATTAGTCTCTTCAGTGAACAGGGATCCAAAAATCCTCAACAAGATACTGGCAAACTGAATGCAACAAATCATCAAAAAGATCATGAGCGGGGTGTTAGCTCAGTGGTTCCGGTGCCTGTCTTGCAAGCGCAAGGCCCCGGGTTCGATCCCCGGTAACCACATAACATACTAGGCGTGAAGACTCACACCCAGCAGCAACCAGTACCACATATCACAGTGCCGGGCGTGGTGGCTCACGCCTGTAATCCCAGCACTTGGGAGGCAGAGGCAAGAGGATTGCTGTGATGTGAGTTGGAGGCTGCGCTCAGGACCAGCCTGAACCACAAAGCGAGACCCTGTCTCAAAAAACCTTAAAAAAACAAAAAAGATCACATACACTGTAAGCAAGTAGGATTCATCCCAAGGACGCAGGGATGGTTCAACAAATCAGTAAGGTAATATACCACATAAAAAGCAGTAAGGAATAAAATCACAATCGTCTCAATACTCAGCAAGAGCCTCTGACAAAACCCAACATTCATTCATGACAAAGGCCCTGAAGAAAATAGTCACAGAAACAGTATGGTGCTTTTCTTGTGTTTTTTATACAGCTGGACTTCCCACAGATCGACATAAATGACCAAAGTTCTTGGGATGATCTTACCTGATCAAGTTCATCAAGTCACAACAGATTTATCAATCTGATAAAAAGAAAACATCCTTGTCAAATCTACCACCAACATCGTACTAATTTAGGAAGTTTAACCTTTTCTTCTACAATCAAAAACAAGACAAGAACGTCCACTATCACCATTCTTCTTCATACAGTAATCATAACATTACTGATGGCAGTCAGGCCAGAAAAAGACCGAGGGATGTGTACAGGAAAGAAACAAGTTAAAATGTCATTATTTCTAGACAACATGATCCTCTACAAAGACGACCTAAAAAGACCACAACCAAATTCAGCAGTATCAATGGGATACAAAATTCATACAACAGTATCAATAGTGTTCTTATACAGCATAATGAACTCACTGAGAAATCAGGCAAACAATACCATTCACAATAGCATCAAAACTTAAATACTTAGGAATAACATAACCAAGGAAGAGAAAGATCTCTAGGATGAAACTACAGTACTTTAAAAAGACTGAAGATTTAACCACTGCCAATCAGAATACTAACAGTGTTCTTCCCAGAAAGAGACAGCAATTCTAAAATTCATGTGGAGTAAGAATAAATCCAAAATACGCAGAACAAGCCTGGGCTACAAGAGCAAACCAAGAACCATCACAGTGCAAAGCTACAGTGATAAACACAACCAATACTGGTGATACTGGACAAAAGACCAAACAGGCTAGAGAAAGCAGAAACAAGCCCAGGCACACTGAGCTATCTGATCTCTGACAAAGGGGCCAGATATTTTCACTGGAGGAAAGATAAAGATAGCCTCTTTCACAAATGGTGCTGGGAAAACTGGCTATCCACCTGCACAGGGACTGACTGACTCTAGATCTGTATCTTTCACCATGTACTACACTAAAATCAAAATGCATCCAAGATCTAAAAGTTAAAACAGAAACAATCTGCTAGAAGATAAAACAGGTGAAAATTCTTGAAGAATGGAAAAGGCTTTGTAAACAGAGTGTCAATTACATAAGAGATAACATCAAGGGCCAGGGATTTAGCTCAGTGGTTCCGGTGCCTGCTTTGCAAGTGCATGGTCCCAGGTTTAATTCCTGGTAACCACATACAACAATGCCGGGTGTGGTGACTCACAGTCCACCAGCAATCAGTGCCACATACCACAGTGCCAGGCATGGTGACTCACACCTGTAATCCCAGCACTGGGGAGGCAGAAGCAAGAGGAGTGCTGTAAAGTCAAGGCTGAGCTCAGGGCCAATCTGAACCTGTCTCAAAAAAACCTAAAAAAAAAAAAAGAAAAGAACATCAAGAATCAATAAATGTGACATTAAAAGGGAAACAAAACAGTGAAGACACAACCAACAGAATGGGAGAAAATGTGGCAACTTGTAGGAGAGGATATAATACATAGAACACTCAAAAAGAACTACAAAGAAAAAGACCTTCTCGACTAAAAGACCTCACAGAAAAATGGGCAACTGGAACAAATACTTCTCGAAAGTACAAATAGCCAATAAATCCATGGAAAGATGTTCAACATGTCTGTCTGTCTGTCTCTCTTTTCTTTCTGAGACAGGGTCTTGCTTTGTGTTTCAGGCTGTCCCTGAGCTCACTATGTAGCCTAGGCAACTGATAGCAATCCTCCTGTCTGCCTCCCGAGTGCTGGGATTATAGGCGTGAGCCATCACACCTGGCACTGTGGTATGTGGTAATGATTCTGGTGGACTGTGAGTCAGTCACCCGAACCTCTGAGGCACCAGGACCTCTGAGCTAAATCCTCAGCCCTCAATGTGTTTCTATTAGAGAAAAGAGAATAAAAATACTGACATTCCATCTTACTCCAAAAAGAACGGCCATCTTCAAAAAATCAAACAATAATAAATGCTGATAAGGCTGCAGAGGGAAAGGCATCCTTCCCTATGGCTGGTGGGAGTGTAAACTAGTACAGCCCGTTATGGAAATCAGTATGAAGTTTCCTCAAAAACTAAAACAAGAAGTTCTATTCAACCCAGCTGTTCCCCTTCTACGCATCTTTCCTAAAAGAGTCAAAGCCATCACAGTACACTGACACATGCATACTATGTTTAGAGCAATACAATCCCAAATAGCTAAATGGTGGAAGCAGCCTACTGTCCACCCTCAGATGGGTGAAGAGAATGTAGTATTTATACACAATGCAGTAGTACTCTGCTCAAAGGATAAACTCGAGAAAAAGACAATAAATTGGATGCACCTTGAGGCTATGATGTTAAGTGAAAGAAATCAGATGCCCTGCATGGTTTCTCTTATATGGGAACCCAAAATAAATTTAAAATAGACCAAAATAAAAAACAGGCAATAAGAAAAAGGACAGTTTTTTTTTTTTTTTTCTTTTTGCAAAGGGGAGGGAATAAGAGATGGAAGGAAGAAAGTGAAAAGCAAGATATGGATGTGTATATACGGGAACCAACTCACATGTACGCAGGAACATAAATATTGTATACTGAAAAACATGTACTAATGAAAATCTTCAAAATACAATTATGGCAGGGGGAAAAAAGATTTCCAGAAGCTTTGTTAAGTTTTAAGTGAGAAAGCTATTAATTTATGTGGACATACCCAAACCCTGGATTAAACTTATTTAGAGCTGAGCCAAGAAAAGGCTGAACAGCTAGACCATCATTTCAGAGAAAGAACTGCAGAGCCATTCCCAGTTCACCCTATACAGGTCAGCAAAATACACAGCTGTTAATGATGCCTGCCTCAAAAAGGCAGAATTAGAACTGAACAGTGACCGCAAGAACGTTTTTTATAGTTTACATCTACAGGGCACCTGCACCCGAAAGTGACGACTGCAGGGTGGTAGAGCCAACTTGCAGTTACAAGATGGGGTCCAGCTGGAAGAGGCACACCCGTGGCCCGTGACCTAGAAGAGCTTATCCTCCTCTCTTATCGCACACCACGAAGTAAGCAGTTTTCCTCTACCCTGCCAAACACGGACTGAAATTTCTGTCAGCAAGGAGACAGACAGAGTTCTCATTTTTAAAAATGTAAACAGACTCTTTGTAACACCTGGTGACTACCAGGTGGCCACAGGTCCATTTTTTGGAGTCTGTACTGAGGATCTTCTGACACCTGATGTCCTGAGGGGGCATTTGCCACATTTTATCACCTTGGTTACTCTTAACTTAGCTCAGCCTCCATGACTAAGGAAAACCTCTCACCTCCAGGAGCGGGTGGCCCTCAGATGGACAGTCTTTGCCGTGTCCTCTGTACCTGTCGCCACCCCAGCACTAGGCAGCATGGCTAGAAGTTAACACTCTTAAAAAGTCTCACCCAACACACACCTTCTACATGGAAATCCCAGAGATACCTAACACTCAGCACCCCAAAGCTCATCAGTGGGCGTCTAGGAGCCAGGGAATATCAATGTCTTACCTTCCACCCACCCAACAAACGTCAAGGAGTTAGGATCCCACTACCAAAGGCACAGTTCAGATCCACAGAGATCAGGACTCCCATTTCTGAACCTGGCTCTCAGAGATGCAGAAACTGTGCCTCCAGAGAGAGGCAAACTGAGGGCCAGGGGAGTAAAACCTAAGACAGCTGAGTGATCTTACACAGGCTTATTGCTAACAACTCAACATACTGGGAAGGGCAGGGGTACCTTTCTAGAGATTGAGCCAAGGGCCTGAGCTGTATCTCCAACTGTTTCCTTTTTTTTTTTTCCTAGGCAGGATCTGGCTATATAGTTTCAACTGTCCTTGAACTCATTATGTAACCTATCACTATGTAACCCATCCAATTCACAATCCTTCTGCCTCAGCCTCCTGAGTGCTGAGATTACAGGTGTACATCACCACACACCCAGCTCCTAGATTTTATTTTGAGACAATTTCACTAATTGCCCAGGTTGAACTCGAACTTGCCTCCTCCTGCCTCGGTTGCCCTCTCTCCAGAGTGCTGGGACTGTACGGATACAGCACCACACGTGGCTCCTGCGAGGACTTTCGTATGGGAAAGGGTAGCAGCATCATCAGGAGAGCACAACTAAACAGAGATTCGATGCACGTGATTACGAAGAGCAGGCAGCAGGAGAGCCCCGGACTGTGGAGGAGGGGAGGGAAAACAGTGCAGATTCTCATCACTGACCTGCACCGTGGGCGGGGCCCTTGAGAGGGCAAGGAATTACTGGGAGGGGTCACAGGCACATGCTTTCAAGGCTTTTGGTAAAGTGAATACGCAATACACCCTACACATACATCCATCAAAATTTTTCAGATGTGAGTAAGGATGAAGCAATTCACAAGCATAAGATTTCTTAAAATATCCATGAAGGGACAATAAAGTTAGGGAGATTAAAAATTCAAAGCTGGGTGAGACTGCACACACCTGGAAGCTGAGGTGAAAGGCTCACAATTCAGGACCAGCACGATCAATTTAGAGAAACCATGTTTTAAAATAAACCAAAGTCTGGGGATATAGCTCAGTGGTGCCTCACCTGGCACCTGCCTGGCAAGCACAAGGTCCTCAGTTCAATCCCAAGAACCACAAAAACAAACAAGAAACACAAGTCTCTTGGTTCAATATTGACCACAAAAAAATAAATTGATGATGGTGATGATGATGATGTCAGTGATGGCCAGATGCAGTGACCTAGGCCTGCAACCCCAGCAACCTGGGAGGCTGAGGCAGGAAAGTCTCAAGTTTGAGCATAAACACAGCAATCTAGAGACTCAGCAAGACCACATCTCATAGTAAAGAGGAAAAGGGGCTGGGTATGTAGCTCAGAGTGAAGGCCCTGGGTTCAATTCTCAGGAAAAAAATATCTGTCAATAAGTAAAGTAGGCTCTCAAAGACAGTATGTGATCAAAGGTCCCCCTTTAACACAAACATTAAACACACAGCAAGTCAGGATAGAACTGCTACCACATGGAAACAAAGCAATGACTGGTCAAAGATTTGCCCTTGTTTAGTCAGGCAAGAAAGAAACTTGCAGCCGTGCCTTTCATGGGAAAGAAATCACATAACGGCAGTGGAAATCAGAAATGTTTGCTCAGTGGAGCAACAGCAGTGGTGTTCGGCGGCCCTGGACCACTGGCAGCTGCACTCGCAGGTGCAGGGCAGGTCTGCTGGGCGTCACCTCAGGAAGGCTTGTCACAAATCACCTGGCCTCACAGGCCTGCAGCTGGGGGACACAGCCTGCCCCTTCTCACCACCGTAAGAAGCACTGCTTATGACTACCAGCTTGTGACTCACTTTGCCAAAACTAGTAAGGTTTTTCCTTTTAAAAAAGATTAGAAGAAATCAAGCTTCTCCAAAAGACAAATCTAAATAACAAGATAAACTACCCCTGGAAAGCCAAACATAGAAACCTGAGCTACAGAAAACATCAAAAGCAGTAACCAAATCAAGATAAAAGACCCACAAGATAATCTTCTCAAAACACATGTTCCCTCATATTGAAGGGCCAACAGAGCTTGCACCAAGACGATCATTTGCCTCTGGCAGACAAGAAAAAGCAAACAAAACTTTCAACGACTGATTTCTACCTACATCGATTAAACTCAATGACCCAGCACAGTAATTCACCCTATTCCTTACACTGGCCTCCTCCTGGCCATCACCATACACAAAATTTCAGTGGACTCTTGAGAAATACAATAACCTGTTGCGGAGCTGACAGATTCCTAACAAGATGCATTCAGTGAGCCCCGAGCAGCTGATTCTCGCCACCCATTGTCCTGGGTCTCCAACGACAAAACCACGCCCCTGCCCCCAAAGCTTCAGGACCAGTGAGGGAAAACAGACAAGTCAAAACACAATACAAACTGGGGCCAGGGAGTTAGCTCAGAGGTTCCGGCGCCTGTCTTGCAAGCGCAAGGGCCTGGGTTCGATTCCCCGGTAACCACATAACAATACTGGGTGTGGAGACCCACACCCAGCAGCAACCAGTACCACATACCACAGTGCCAGGCGTGGTGGCTCACGCCTGTAATCCCAGCACTCGGGAGGCAGAGGCAGGAGGATTGTGATGTGAGTTGGAGGCTGAGCTCAGGG
>PVIR01007496.1:0-12400 GCA_004026965.1 Petromus typicus | reverse complement strand
TCTTATAAAGCTAAATATAAACACAAAAGATCAGAGGTTGTGTGGGATTCGGGGTATGGGTGTGGAGCGGGGGGAGAAAAGGACTAGAAAAGGGCATTGTGAGCAGTGTTTTTGGTATGATAGAGCGGGCCTATATCTTAACTGTGGTGTTTTACAGATGTGCTACAACTGTATGACCTAAAAACAAATGGGTTTAATGTACGTTCACTTCACATAAATTTGTTCTATATTTTATTATAACATGAAAGTGGGCAGAAAGCCATCAAAAACCAGACAGAGTCATAAATAGAGCCAGCAAGACTAATATCTCCCCTCAGGGCTGCCCCAAGTCTGCTGCCTGCTGAGCTGTCTGTCCTGAAGTCTCTTTTCCAGGAACACCATTTATCTAATTGTGTGCCACCTCCATTAGATTTCCAGATTCATTTATTCTGAAGGAAGCTGAGATGGGTTCCATTTAGTTTATTTCTAACTAACAGATTGTGTTCCTGATTGTGAATCTTCAATAATTTTTTAAAAATCAGATCTATTTCTCTTTTCTTCTTCAGTGCAATAATTCATCCATAGTTTGATTCCCTACCAAGTGAGTGTCATATTTACTCTTAAAATGTAGTCAATATGAGCCTCTACTAAGAGTATTTAAGTTCCCTTTATAAGGGAACAAAACGATCTCAGATGGTGAGAACATACAATCCTTGACATAAAGTACAAAACAGAGTCACCAAAGTCAGAGCATGTGCTTAATGCTGCCCTAGGTTGTACCCCAGCACCAAAAAAGAAAGTTACCAACAATATCACTTATCATCATTAGTGCTTTGACGTGCTCTCCTAAGCCTGCCTTTTTATATCTGTTCTGAAATGGTTTCATGTGAATAAAGTGCCTCTTGAGTTTCTGAAATATTCATCTCATTTTTCTCTAGCAGATCACCTTCATGTAAAAAAAAAAAAAAAAAAGCTAGATGGACATAGACGACGTGCCCAAAAGTATAAGGTAAATTTCAAATCTCATTTTGATTTTCATCATGACTTAAATACATTTAGTTTGATTTTCTGTTCTTTATACTGTGACATTAAGTAAACCCAAGTTCACATTTGACTCAGTTCAAGCGCTTTCTGCTTAACTAGGTTTATAAGAAATATTGTTCGGTGCGGTGCACAAGCCCATAGAACTCAGCCCTCTGGGAGACCATAGCTCAGTGTGAAGGCCTTTGGTTCAATCTCCAGTAACATACACAAAATGAAAACCCAACTATGGGTAAGTCGTTTTGCACAAATACATTTGTTTTTTAACAAACAGAAACAGTATGGGAAGGGAAAGAAAAGGAGAGAGGGAATCCAAAACACTGTGTTGAGCACTGTCAGACTTTTAACCTTATTCCTAATTTCTGCCTCATCCCAGCACAGTTCTTTTGCCTCTTTTTTCGGCTTGTGCTATTTAGTAATCTACTTGGTTTATGAACAACTCTTCTAAACCACCAGTTGCCCCTCTAGGTAAGACATACACGGGTTATAATTCAACTTATTATTCTACCACTTATTCTTTCACTAAGCGACATGACAATATCTTATTTTTCTTGTTGCTGAGAAATAATATGCAACACCCAAAGTTAAAGGAGGGAAGGTTTACTTAGTTCACAGGGTGTAGAGATTCTAGTCCACAGCTGGCTGGCTCCAGGGCAGGGTGGCACATGCGCAGAGATGTCACAGAGGAGAAAGCTCACGGAGGCTGATAGGAGGTACAAACAAGCAAGGGACCTTAGCAGTGTACCCTAGGGCAGGTAGCACTCCCACCTTAATCCGTGCACCTAGCACTGCACCATGAACCAATCTCACACTCTAGATCCAGCCATTCTGAGAAAGCCCCACCTATGACTGCATGAGGTTTTGGGGGACAGCTAGATGAAAGCCATGACACACACTGGGAGTACACACAAGACTGTTCCAAATAATGAAACCTGCATATGGTAAACTTATGAGCTTGAAACTACACATTTGAAAACTTACTGGTCATAAGAGGCCAAGATAGCTACATTTATAAAAGGTACTAAATAAATGGAGTTGGGTGTTATGTGACCAAACAATGGTTCTGCTGCTTTTAAATACAAACTATGTTTAGGTAATCAAATAACTGTAGAGAACAACTCTTTACAAAAGCATTCTAATTAACAAATGAACTGCTGGACTACACTACCACCATCCTGCTGTCACTCCAGATACTAAACTAAACAATAACCAGAGGCATTTCACAGCACAAAGACAGACACTGTGCCTCCCAATACAAGAATACCTACCTCCCTCCATGCTTGGTCTTATCTAAATGAAAGTCAACTGTGTCTAGTCCAAGTCCCACAAGGGTCAGAGAAACGGAACAGGTGACCACACATAGATATCAGAAAATAACACAGAACTGCCTACAGAATAAACCAAGCTCAATAAATTATACTAGGGGGAAAAAAACCAGCAGAAGGAAAGGAAGCTTACTGCTGAGATGACTTAAAACAGATTAACCAAAAAGATCATTATGGTGGGGTCGGCTATGGGTTTATACTATGAATTTCTAAGGAAATTTTCTGAGTTGAATTGTACCCCCAATTCACACCATGAATATAAGTACAAAGCAATAATGTAACCTTTTTTGGTGAGTCTTTAAATTAAAGTAAGGTCATTAGGAGGAATCTAATGGTGTCCTTCTATGATGGAGAGGCTCGAAGACAGACACACCACTCACCGGGAACACCATCTGAGGACCACACTCACCGGGAACACCATCTGAGGACCACAGACAGGCTTCCCCAGCCCGAACCCCCAAGACAAGAGAAGCATCAAGAGCTCTTTCCTGGCAAGCATGGTGGCGCTCTAGGAAGATGAAGGGGAGGAACCACAAGCTCTACCCCAGCCTCGGCAGTGTATCAAGACCCTGTATCAAAATTTTAAAATTTAAAGAGTCCGAGATATAGTTCAGTGTGAAGGTCCCAGGTTCATGCCCCAGCACCACAGGTGTATGAATGAGTGAGCACTCTGAGATCTATTTTTTTTTTTTTTTTAATTTTATAAGGACTAGAGATGAAGCCCAGGAGGAAAGCCCCAAGCTAATAATCCTCAGGTCCACAAAACACCTCCACTTTTGGGCTCCAGCAACAGTAAACCTGCTATAATGCCTTCACATTCAGGGCTTCAGCTTCCAAAACTACTAGATGGTTAAGTTTCTGTGTTTACACCACATACTTGTTGCTCTTTTGTTACAGCAGCCCCACCTCCCTCAGACAGAGACCATTAACTTTTAGACACACATACTGTAGCATTTACTGATGACTTAAAATAAGGCCTAAGATTTGCTTCTAAATCTAGAAAAGAGGGAAAATTGTAAATGTACAAAGGAAGCAAGATCTGCTGACTATGTATTGACAATGATCAAAACTGGTTCCAGGGCCGGGGAGTTAGCTCAGTGGTTCCGTCGCCTGTCTTGCAAGCGCAAGGACCTGGGTTCGATCCCCGGTAACCACATACCATACTGGGCATGGAGACTCACGCCCAACAGCAACCAGTACCACATACCACAGCATCGGGCTTGGTGGCTCACATCTGTAATCCCAGCACTCGGGAGGCACAGGCAGGAGGATTGCTATGATGTGAGTTTGAGGCTGAGCTCGGGGCCAGCCTGAACCACAAAAAGCAAGACCCTGTCTCAAAAAAAAAAAAAAGGTTCCATTATACTGGTCTCCTCAAGTTTATGTTTGATAGTTTTCCTAAGACTTGAAAGCATGAAAACCTTTAAGATGACCAAGTATAGAAGCACAGGACAAATGCGCATGCAAGAGTGCAGGGACAGGTAAACTCCTAGAGGAAGAGGTGGGGCCGGCATACTTGTGTCACACACCAGTCACATGCGTGTGGTGGGCAAAGTAAATTTCCCTTGCACAGCAGCAGCAGATCCAATGATGCAAAGATCTGAACCATTCACAAGGAGCCGTGCATAAAACCCGTCCCTGGGCTAAGGATTTAGCTGAGTGGTTCCAATGTCTGCCTGGCAAGGGCAAGATCCCTAGTTCAATCCCCAGTAAACACAAACCACAATGATGGGTGTGGTGATTCACACCTACTATAAACCCAGCACTCAGGAGGCAGAGGTAGAGGCAGGAGGATTGTAAAAGTTCAATGAGTTCAGGGCCAGCCTCAACTACAAAGCAAGACCTTGTCTCAAAAAAATAATAAAAAATAAAGCCTTCCCTATAGTTCTCTAAACCCAGGAGTTAGTTCACTAGTAACTTCCCCAACTAATCTAAGTTCATTCATCATTCCAAACCACATTCTCCCCTTGACCTTTGGAGAAGATGGTTTCTGTCAGATTCCCTGTCAAATTCTTAGACAAATGTTGCAATCAACTGATAAATTCAAGAAAGAAAAAACAATGTTTGGAGGGAAGTCCTCTGTTGGAGTAAGAGCAGAAATTGTTTGGACTGATGGCTCACGCCTGTAATCCCAGCACTTGGGAGGCAGAGGAAGAGGACCACTATTGAGTCTGAAGCTGACCTGGATTACACAGTGGATTCAAAGACAGCCTAGACTGTATAGTGAGACAGAGACAGCTTGTTTCCAAAGCGAAACGAACAAAAAACAAAAGGCAAAACTCCAGTGTTCTCCAGCTATGTGACCACAGACAAGTTACTTCACCTGTCCACACCAGTTACCTCACTGCAAAGTAAAGTCATGGAACTGCTGTAAAGATTAAAGTAGACTACTTTGGGGCCCAGCATATAAATGCTAAATTCATTTATCTGCTGTCCAGTTACTCAAAACCAGGCCACTGTGATGAAGAAAATCACATATTAAACACCAAGTTTTTTAGAGCTCTTGTTAGGATTTTTCTGGAGGGAGACAGTCTTGTTATGGAACTCAGGCAGGCTTGAAAATTGCAGTGGTTTCTCGCTCAGTCTCTGCAGCGCGGGGGGTACCAACAGGTACCACCACACCTGGCAGTTATTTTTTATTCTTTTCATAAAGGTTAGGGGAAATTTCTCGCTTTGGGAATTTCTTTCCTAGGATCTTGGCAATTTGGTCTTTATGGAAAGACATTCCTTAAATTTTCTGTAGGAAAGAGGGCCAACTTGGGAAGAAACTGCAGTGAAAAAAAAGGATCAAAAGTGCTTCAATGTCAAGCGCATGGCTGGAGCTTTCTCACCCACCTAGACCACCCTATCCACTCCAGAAGGAGCTCCTCGGAGCTGCTCTCACCGCGCATGCTCCTCCCCAGCGCTGTGAGGGTCTGCAGCTGTGTGTCTGGGCTGTTTCTTCAGGAAGCTGACCCTTCTAGGTCTGCTCGGACCATACTTTCCCTTTTGTCCCTCGAGCTTAGAGGTGAAGGGCAAAGAGAACCTCTTCCATTTCTCAACTGTATTTTACTCACCTGGAGAAAACAAACCTCCCTAACTCTCTAGCACTGAATGCTTCCACAAGTTAGTTCCTTGCATCTTTATCTGCCACAACCACTTAAGAAGTGAAACATTCAGCCAACCCAGTGCCCATCTGTGCTTTACCATCCTCCAGAACTAAACAGAAGCCCTTTAGCCCCTGCTTGACACAGTATCCAGGTATGCTCACCCTCTTTCTCAGCCAGTACAAAGATAAAACAAAGATGCAATAAAGAAAAGATACAACAGTGGTATAACCCACACTCCTCTTCCAGACCTTACAAATGTCACAGAGCACTATGATCTCAGCACAGTATTTCTACCCTGGTCCCAGATTCTGGGATCCTCTTCAGTGATCTCACAGAAAATGGTTTACAGAAAGTAGCAGGTCACGGAGGGGAAGCATTGTCCAGTTCTAGGGGAAATCTTTGGCTACGCCGTAAGCTCTCAGTTCCAAGTCCACTTTTGAGTTCGCAATGCTGATGCTGGCACAGTTTTAACAGCCACAGCATGGACAAACCTCCTTACTGCTCAAAGGAACCCAATGAGGTGTCCATTATCCTCATCTCCATGAAACAAATGAGGAAGAGGCTTAGAGATATTTAAAATCCTGTTCAGGGGCTGGGGATTTAGCTCAGTCTTCCAGCATCTGCCCTGCAAGCACAGGGTCCTGAGTTCGATCCACAGTAACCACATATAACAGGGCTGGGCATGGTGACTCAAGCCCACCAGCAATCAGCACCACATACCACAGTGCCAGGCATGGCGGCACATGCCTGTAACTCCAGTACTCAGGAGGGAGAGGCAGGAGGATTGCTGAGTTCGAGGCCAAGTTTAGGACCAGCCTGAACTACAAAAATGAGACCCTGTCTCAAAAAAAAAATCCTGTTCAGAGATCACATAACTAGACCACCCAACTAGAAAAAAAAGGAGCTGGGAAACTACTACATGTCTGACCCCAGAGGCTGACGAGCTTCCCGCACAATCAGATCGCCAGGCTCCCCAGGTACTGCACTCTACGCTCTCCACACTGCTCACGAGAGCTCACTAGAGATCTGTGCTGGCTTCCTTATCTTCCCAAGTTAATTCGGTCAGCTCACTCTTTGCTCCATGCGCTGCGTGTCTGGCAAACACTGCACTTGCCACACATTCAGAGACATATTGTTTCTCCACGGCATTATTTCACTTCCTCTCTCCATCTTGCATATTTCTTGTAAACTCAAAGTTACACTGAAACAGTCCTATCAAACTCTATTTTCAGACAAAAATATTCTGTCTGTGTCACTATGTCTTTCCACCTGCATCAAATCGGAGCCACAGAAAAGTCCTGTTCTACTTTCAGTGATCCTCACATTAATCATGAGTTCAGAGCCTAATCCTGCTGTCGTAACAGTGCTGACTCACCACTGCTACACGCTCACATGGCACAGTCCACCTCTAGCCGCGTATGCCAGCCAGCCAGCACACCCAACATCCACATGACCCTTCTCCAGGGTGAGATGATACAGGGTCTCACTCCAGTCTTCAGGGTCCTCTTACTCCTAACAAGCCTTCAGTAAAGTTGTTTTTGTTGGTCAATGTATCAATCAGTAATTTTTAAAGTTTTTTTGAGACAGGGTCTTGCTTTGCAGTTCAGACTGGCCCTGAACTTACTAGGTAGTCAGTCTAGGCGAGCCTCAAACTCACAGCAAACCTCCTGCATCTGCCTTCTGAGTGCTGGGATTACAAGTGTGAACCACCTCTCCCCACACTGTGATAAGTGGTACCAGGGATCGAACTCGGGACCTTGAACTTGCGAGGCAAATGCTGAAACCACTGAGCTAAATCTCCGGCCCCATCGATCAGTAGCATTGTAAAAGGGTCAATGGTGAGGAGTTCCAAAGTCTAGCTTTAAGCTTCTCCCGTGTAAATAGGGATTTTATTCTTGTGTGCTTATGTTTGAGCAAAAGAAAATAGAGGTGTCACCCAACTTGGCACTGCTTAAAGGACTTGGAAAGGGTTATAGGAGTTAATAATAAACATCAGATATAGTAAATAAAACTTTTTCAATTAGATTTTTTTAGCCAAAATGGGGAAAAAAGCCAATAAACTAAAAGCTTAATAAACCACCACAATCTAAATTTGAATTAATACTAAGAATGGAATAAAAAATTTCTAGCCAAGCATGGTAATTCATACCTGTAATTGTAGCACCTGGGCAACTGAGGCAAGAGAATTCCAAGTTCAAACCTAACCTGGGCAACTTACCAATGTAGTAAGATCTTGACTCAAAATAGTTTTTAAAAGGCTGCAATGCAGCTCACTATAGAGGCCCTGCGTTCACTGCCCAGAAGCTACACTGAAAGACATCTTGGAACTTAATTTTGACAGTTACTGTTTACATCTGCCATGTATATTTTTAATATGTAGATAATTTGAGTATTTTGTGTATACCAAAGAACCAATCTCTTGCAAAGATTAAATATAATAATATTGTGGGCCAGGGATATAGCTCAGTGGTTCCGGCGCCTGTCTTGCAAGCGCAAGGACCAGGGTTCGACCCCCGGAAACCACATACAATACTGGGCATGGAGACTCACACCTAGCAGCAATCAGTACCACATACCACAGTGCCAGGTATGGTGGCTCACTCCTGTAATCCCAGCACTTGGGAAGCAGAGGCAGGAGGATTGCTGTGATGTGAGTTGGAGGCTGAGCTCAGGGCCAGTTTGAATTACAAAGCAAGACCCTGTCTCAAAAAACCTTAAAAAAAGAAAAAAAAATATGTATATATACATAAAATATTGCTCTGAAGAAGACACAGTCTATGTAAAATACTCTGAGCACAAATGGTTACATGGAATCATGGGAAATCAAAACTCAGACCAGCATCCTTCAACTAACCACTGGGGAAGTTTTTAATCATATTTTACATTTTGCCAAGAATTATGGCTTACAAACTCTTCCAATGTCATTTTACAAGACTAATCTGAAACAATGAACTACTCTTTTTGTTGTCGTTGTTTTGTTTTTTTGAGACAAGGTCTCACTTTGTAGTTCAGGCTGGCTCACATTGGCCTCAAACTCACAGAACTCTCCAGCTTCTGCCTCCCAAGTGCTGGGATTACAGGTGTGTGCCATCATGGCTGGCAAGGACTAGTTATTCTTCAGTTTATATCAGAAATGCATAAACCTGAGCAATTCCCCTGTACAACTTTTCCAAGTTTTAACAATGTTCAAGTTCCATCATGAAGAGTTAAGTTTCTCGGGGTTCTTCACGTACTGGTGTCTCAAACAGTGATTCTCCTGAGATATCATTATTGTGCCTTGGAAATTACAGGTACCAGCTATACAACTGCATTACATATTTTGTGTTTATGAATAATCATTATAATGTCACCACCTGAACAAAAGGAATAATGCTTTTAAATAAACACAGTGAGAGCAGAGGCGTCACCCCGCCCATTTCAGCTCCAGGGGTGGCACCAGCTCCAAGGAGGAGGGAGCCTTTGATTTTCTAAGTCTGTCTTCCAGCTCCGCAGGGTCCCCTGTACGGCCCTCGGAAATCAAGAACCTGCCCACCAGAAAAACAGGAAGAAAACAGCAAGGGAAAAAGAAAAGAGGGCAGCGTAACTACCCCTCTGAGAAAGCAGAGGGACTCTCAGATCAGGCAGCAACAGTGCAAGCCAGCGAATGAGAGAAGTCTACGCAGACCAGAGACAGGCGACACCTGACTCCTGGGAAACCCAGTGCTGCTGCCAAATGATACCTCCATAAGCCCAGAGATCAAGACTTCGCAGAGCGAACAATCATTATGTGCATTACAACTTATCCTCATAAAACTATCTGCAACTTTGTCTTCGTGTGATGCTTCAGAACCATTCTTCAAAGGATAAAACACAATGTGAAAAAATACCAGTAGCTGGTATTTATCTTTTTAAAAATTGCCAAATACAGAATTTCATATTTAACTATATAGTAACTGGCAAACCCAATGGAATAACTCATATCAACAAGATCCTGTCTGGACGGAACTGCGTGACGAAGATAATCTGGTTACACAAAACTTCAACCTTTTCAAGAATATCTCAGAGCAGAGTTATAAAAAAATATTCCGTGTGCTTACAGAGAAAAACCCAGATGGAGACACAGGCCACAAGAGAAGGATTTTGTGTTCTACCATACCCAAGACCAGGGGGAAGGCAAGAACTCCTTTAAAAAATTAGTAATAAACTTAGATACTTACATAATAATTTTAAATAAAGCAATTCTTACCTCCCACTGTAAGTGCGGTGGGATATTTCGTATCTGAAGTTTCCGAATCCTGTGGGAGAATTTAAAAATATTTTTAAAGAACAAAACCATACAGAAACGTGAGATCTTAATAGCCAACATTGAAGTTTAGAAACTACCTAAAATATTAATTTTATATTAATTATATACAATGTATAAAAAGAAAATAGAGTCTGAAAAAGAAAAAAAAAAAAGAAAGTTAATCACAGGATGCATATTGAGACCATTTGGAGATCTGGCATTGTTAGATTGTTATGACATATTTTAAAAGTCACTAAAACTGGCATATAAAATGTTTGAGAAACATTTCGTTTGATAACTGTATTCAGAGTTCAAACCGTTTTTCCTCAAATGTAACCCTCCCAAGACAAAGTGAAAGCCTCCCCCAGTCTAGATGTTTTTCCACTGAGGTCACAGCCAACGGGGCTAGGAACTGAATTTGGAGAACTCAGAATTTAGAAAAGGGGTGAGAACCGCACATTTCCACTGTCTCCTGACTGGAATTTAACGCTTTCTTCTATTCCGAGTGGAAGCAATCCACCACAGAACAGTACTTGTAATTTAGACATCAATATAAACCGCCTATCTTCGTACCACTTAGGTGGTTGCAGATTTCCAAATATCTACACTCACTGCCCTGAAATTTGGATAGATTACTACAACTCATGTGTTAAGAAGCATATATTATTATTTTTTAGGTCTGGTAAATTTGGTTTTAAGTTTGGTAACTACTTTGAAATGTCTCTTGATAAACCTATGTATCATGTATTTATAAACATTTTAGAAGATGTCTACAATTTCCAGACTGCCCGCAGAGTGCAGGAGGCATTAAGAATCCCAGCTGGCAGGAGGATCCCAACTGCAAGCTCACAGAGCCAGCCTGGCCAACTCAGTGGCTTAGTGAGACCTTGTATCAAAATAAAAATCTTTTAAAAAAATATGGGGCTGTATTTTAGTATGAATGGCCTGCTTCAATCTCCAGTACCCAGAGGAAAAATTCCCCAATGCAATTTAAATGATCCCATCTCGTGTATGTGCGTGTGTGTGGGTGGGTGTGTTTGAATGTGTCATTTACGTGTGTGGAAAGGGAGGAAGAGAAATAGATTGCACTATAGGTGCCTCATGCTAATTACCCACTTAATTGAGTCTGGCATCTCAAGTGAAATCATTACATTTCTTATAAAATCCGGGCTTCAGCAAGCTCTTTCCAGACGCAAAGGACCAGGTTAGACTAGATTCACAGATTAGTCCTTTGTTTCTGCCAATTTCCCAAAGCAAGAGAGTGACTGTCACATCTGCTGCCTACTCAGCCAAGAGCTCCAAAGACAACGAAGACGAAGTACCAGTATACTTCAGGTGTACTGGTACTGTCCTCGATCATAAAGTGGAGGGGCGAAGGGAAGAGCACTTTTTTTTTTTTTAATGAAATCTTTATTGGTACATTACATACACACATCATGATTGCACTGAACAATGAAAATTTGTACCAGTATATGACACAACTTAATTCTCATTTTTCCCCACAACCCTACCTACTTTTACGTTTTATGACAGGAAAAAAAGCAAATCATCAAGGCACAGTACACCAAAGACGTGGTTAAACGTCAACTGAAAGGGAGAAAGTTCCGAACACTACCTCATTTCCACATGAAGTGTTCATTTAGGATTTAACTCACAGGGATGGGGTACCTACCTTCCCAGGAGCCCTACCTTACTCTCTTCAGGGTACCTATCCTTCCCTTTTCCCTCTCGTTCTTGAATAAATTATCTTGCTTTATTTAAAAGAAAAAAAAAAGCCCTAACTCACATGCTCATAACCATTAATACTGCAGAGCAGATACTATTTTTCTATAAAAGGTTTTTTTGAGGAAAAAGCCCAAGTGTGATGTCCAGCACCTGTTTCCAGCTACTTGCTGAGTGGAAAAAAAAAATCACTTGAGATAATTAAGTACAGTTAGGCTAGATAACATAGCCTAACAACCAAAGCCTTCATCAAACCAAACAACCACAAAAGAACGAATGAACAAATCCTTAAAAATACACCACTGAAGCCAGGAATGGTGACCCACACTTGTAAATCCAGGAATCTGGGAGGCTGAGGCAGGAGAACTGCACATTTCAGCCCAGCCTACATATGTCAGCCACTTGTCAAGATCTTGTCTCAAAAAAATTAATTAAGTAGGGCCAGGGATTTAGCTCAGTGGTTCCAGCACCTGTCTTAGAAGCACAAGGACCCGGGTTCGATCCCCGGTAACCACATACAATACTAGGTGTGGAGACTCACGCCCAGCAGCAACCAGTACCACATACCACAGTGCCGGGCGTGGTGGCTCACGCCTGTAATCCCAGCACTCGGGAAGCAGAGGCAGGAGGATTGTGATGTGAGTTTGAGGCTGAGCTCAGGGCCAGCCTGAACCACAAAAGCGAGACCCTGTCTCAAAAAAAAAACAAAACAAAACAAAACAAAAAACCAAATATTCATTTCAGTTTCCAAGAAGGTCTTTAAAAAGAACAGTATTTTTTGTACATTAAAACTAATCTATTAGGGGGCCGGGGAGTTAGCTCAGTGGTTCCGGCGCCTGTCTCGCAAGCCCAAGGACCCAGGTTCGATTCCCCGGTAACCACATAACAATACTGGGTGAGACCCACACCCAGCAGCAACCAGTACCACATACCACAGTGCCGGGCGTGGTGGCTCATGCCTGTCATCCCAGCACTCGGGA